>JASDQU010883956.1:41071-52462 GCA_032191745.1 Picea mariana | reverse complement strand
CCCCTAATTGGTTGTAAGTCATTAATGAAAGGGTAAAGTGGTTGTAACAAGAAAGTTCAAGAATCTCGTTAAGGAAAGAGGTTACTTAGAAAGCATATATATACACCTAAAGAAGTCACTCGTAAGTAAATTCACACACATTATATTGAATATATTCAAAGTGAGAAAGTGATTTTTATCTGAGATATCCAAGGAGATTTGAGTTGAATTTTAGAGTGAATATGAAGTGAAGAAGGGCAAAATTCCAAGGGAGGATGAAGTCTTGTGAGGATGTGTTCTAAGGTATGTTATTTACAAGTTATACTACCATTTTCACTATAACTACTTTTATAGAATGATTCAGATACTGAAAATTGGAGGAGGTTGAGAACACATGTCAATGTACCTATGGTAAATATTTTATCATTTGGGTCATAGTATTTTCAGAGATAGAGTCTGTGGAAAATAGGGGTTTTTCCTAGTACGGAAACTAGTCTCAAACAAGTGTTCCAGATAAAACAATAATAACTTATTCATAGAGGATCCAAATTTAGTGAGACAAAATGCATTGGATAGAGTACAGTTTGTTGTAGGTTTTTTAGGATTTTCAGATCAAGATATCCAATATTCCACGTGTTTCATGCTCTACAAGTTCACTCTATAGAATAATCCAGAATTCAACAAGGTCTGCCTTTTTTTCTATAAATCCTTTTATGGGATGTTCCAGGAAGTGAAACTTGGAGGAATTGCAGAGAATATATTGAATAATATTGGACACAATTTTCAGACCTTTCTTCATTACAATTACATATTTATGCTTGTTGAAATTTAGGGTTTGTGACTAATCCAAAAACTAGTCCCGTGAGACTAAGGTAAAGTTTGATGAACATGTTATTATGTTGTTGTTGAAGTTGAGGAAGGTCTGCAGGTTTGTGATCACATACATCAGGTATGTTACAGAGTTACAAGTATGTTTATATGCATGTTTTGAGGGTTACATGTTGATGATGTTATGGTGCATGCTTGAGGCAAGCCTTTGGTATATTGTTGAGGCATTGGCACATGCTTGAGGACATTATTAGGTGCATGGTTGAGGAATATACTTGGTATATGATCTTGGTTGTTTGGTACTTTGATGAGGTACACCTTTGATGGTCCTATGGTACATGGTGTATTTCATGATTGAGTGATATGGTATATGGTTGAGATACATTATTGGTACATGGTATGGTACAGGTGTTGATGTACATGGTTGATACATGGTAAGATAATTTATTGGTACTTGGTATACATGGTTGATGCTTGAGACATATGGTACAGTTTGAGGTGCATGGTTGATGCATGGTTTGGTATAGGTGTTGGTGCATGATTGATACATGGTTTGGTACAGGTGTTGGTGCATGGTTGATGCACGGTTTGGTACAGGTGTTTATGCATGGTTGATGCACTTGTTGTGATACATGTTGTGGTACACGGTTGATGCTTGGTATGGTACAGGTTGATGGTTTGGTATATGATGTGTTACTTGGTTGAGACATATATATTGTGATGGTATGTTGGTGATCTTGGTACATGCTTGGTAGAGGCATGTGTTGGTGATGTTGGACATCTAGTTGAGAGGTTTCCTTGGTATATGATCCATGTGAGAGGATTCGATTGAGTATTGGTGATATTAATAGATTGGACAGGTTGATCAATGACATGTTGGATACAATTCTAGGTTGAGATGTTACAGTTTGATGTGACAGTGGGAGTGACAGTGACAATGGCAGTGACAATGACAATGGTTGTGACAGTGGCAGTGACAGTGACAATGACAGTGGTTGTGACAGTGGCAGTGATTGTGGTAGTGACAATTGTTCTACATTTATATTTCAGGGCGAAAGGATGGGGCAAGGAAAGGGGGTTGTAGCCTCCTTCCAGTTGGTGTCGTAGAATCAGGGAGTTGGAGCTTCCTTTAGGTTGGATCTTGAGAACTAGGTGGTTGTAGCCACCTTCTGGTTGGAGTCGGAGAACCCAAGGGTTTGTAGCCTCCTTTTGGTTGGAGCCACAGAATTCAAGGAGTCGTAGCTTCCTTCATGTTGGAGCCTATAAATAGGGGGTTGCAGCCTCCTTCCAATTGCAGATGGAGAATTGGGAATTTGGTGCTTCCTATGAATGAATTCTTGATATATATAAGAAAGCATTCTATGGTTTTCTCCCATTTGGGTTTCCATGTAAATACTAGTGTACTGTGTTCTTGATGTGATGTTGATATGATAGTTATTATGATTGCATGCTTAAGATATACATATTGAATGTAATCATAGATGATACATTGATGATAAATTGTTGAACATCATTGATAAAGTGAAACAATATGTATTGTGGTTAAAAGTGGTATAAAGTGCTCATACTGATTCACCCCCCCTCTCAGTATTCCAACAATTGGAATCAGAGAAGGTTCCTTCAAGGAAACATTTGAACCACTGGAAGGTAGATCATCGAGTATAGTAAGAATGGAGCACCAATTTTCAATGGTCAGAAGGGTCTAAAGTATGAATTGTTGAGTTGCAGGACGAAGGTATTTTTACAGGCACATGGATATGATTTTTGGCACTCAGTTGTTATAGGATACAATGCTACAAAGAAACCAAAGACTGTAACCAAGAAGGAATTGAAAAGGAACAACAAAATAACAATGGATTTTATCTTAGAAGGATTGCCTGATTCAGTAATGGACAAAGTGGGAAAATGTTCATCAGCTAAATAACTATGGGATAAGCTACACAATATCTATTCTTCTCCCATTACAGAGTCTGATATTTTTGAAGAATATGTAGGTATAGAACAAGAGGTAAGATGATCATCATGTCAGACAAATTCATAAGAAGAAGAGTTTGTAGTCAACATAAGTGAGTTCTTTTGCTTTACTTGTGAAGAGTGCAGACATAATGAAATTGAATGCCCTTATTTAAAGATTGAAAGTGATGAGACAAAACATCTTAATGAAATAGAAGACAATCCTGATATTGAAAAGGAAAATGATATTGAAGCATAATTAATTAGTACTTTGGATGAACTAATTAAATAAAGGAAGAAGAACCAGACATTTGAGGAACAATTATCCAAGAAGAATTCTAAATAAAGTTATGAATAATCCCAAAAAGTCATCATGAAACTAAAATCTTGGCTAGAAGAAGCCAGAAATATTGAAGAAACATACAAAAGTCAGATGGAAGAAAAGTAATGTTTGGAAGCCGAAATAGAAGCACTAAGAAAGGAAGCAATAAAAGAGAAGTAGTTTTTGGAAACTGAAAGAAAGGAAGCAGAAAAGAGAAAGAAGATACTGACAGATCGTCTTAAGGAAAGAATTGACAACTTAAATCAACTTGAGGTAGAATTTGATCAAGAAGAGAGAAGACTTGAAAAATAAATCATCACATTGAAGATCCAACTTGAAGAAGCAAAGCAAACAAAAGAAGTCATAAAGATTTAGATGATGAAGAAAGAAGAAGAGGTTGAGAAGCTTGAAGAAGAAGTTGTCACATTGAGAAGTAAAAATGTCAAGCTCAGTAAGAGACATAAACATCCACATTAGCAGTAAAGAATGAAGAGAAGAATTCCAGAGTGCCAGAAAAGAAGAATGAAGAAAAGAGTAAGAGTTATGCAAAAGTACTCAAAGGAAGGAATCATGGTCAAGAAGAATCAAATAACAATAAGTATAATAGAGATACATCTTCAACAAGACCTACCACACTCAAGCAACAAAGAATCTTCAACCATGACGAAGAGATCCACGTAAGGGAAGATCATGATCATCCAAGGAAGGAATTCAAAAGGACTACACAACAAACAATATCATCCACTCCCGGGTATGTAAATTTCTCTTATGGTCATTGTTTTTTTTGTACTAAATTTGGACATAAGCTTTCAGATTGCAAGGCTTATGAAAGAATTGTTCAAGCAAGAAATGTTTATGTGGCCCCACATAAAATTGAATGTAAAAAATTCCATAACTATGGACACATAGCTCGTGATTGTAGAAGCATGATGGATACTTCTTTGAGAAACAACATTGATATTAGATATAAGAAGGTTTGGAAAAAAAAACAAGAATAGGTAAAGGAAGATCAGATGAATGAAGGACACCCAGAAGTCATACTCTCAAGATTGGAAATAGTATGAGAAGAAGACAAATATACAAAGAAAAGGAAAGATGTCAAATATAAGAAGGGTTGGAGAAGAAATGAAAAACAAGAAGAACAGGTGAATAAACAACATGTTCCAGAGATTAAAGGATTTGCAGTAGCACAAGAAAGAAAAGAAGAGAAGGTGAATAAAGAATAGGTTCAAGATATTGTACTTTTAGGAATTGTAGTGCAAGATCAATCCACAATAAGAAAGAAAGAAGTCAGAGTTCAGAGAGATGATGAGTCCACATATGAAGAGGAATATTACTCCTCGTGAGAGCAGGTATTTTTCTAAGCCACCAATCTTGGAGACTCCCAACTAATATGAATATTGAACAAGGGGACTCCATGCAATAGTTGAGACAGATCGGAGAACCATCCTTAGAGAAATGGTTGCAGAGACAAATTCAAAGCAGTCGGATAGTAGAAGTATAGAGTAACATATTGATTAGTTGAGAAGTAGTGTTCCCACACAAGTATCAGTTGCCAKAAAAAAAGTTTACATTCCACATATRGATTCAGGCAAGGATATCTTCAGTATAGGTTGTCCCAGACATGCAGAGTTTGATGAGAAGATAGATCATATCATTGGACATATTTGATTATGTTTGATCAAAAGGAACATGTGATGATCAGTTGTAGTATATTCGAGATAAGTCTTCAKAATGGTACAATGATAGATGGGTCAACATTGTGGAAAATTGAGTAGCAGGGTTATGAACAATGTGTGTCACATGGACAGAGAAGGATTCATGAGAAGCTTAGTAGGTACAAAAAGCATGGGTCGGAGAATATGCATAGCAATGCATTTACAATTGGAATTAGTTGAATCAATTGGAATCAATTGGTCACAGAAAGGCAATCAGTGAAAGGAACAACATAGCAGGGAAAGATAAATTGTCAGCATAATCTATATCATCATAAGTACATTGTTGAACAGTATAGTTAAGTGAACATGACAAGTAAATGAAGAAATCAATTTTTGAATGTTTTTTATATATGTTAGTGAAATTAAAAAGAAAGCACCAATGGACAATAAACAACACTAGAGGAAAGGCAAGGAAACATATACATCTTACAGAAAATTCAAGGGAAGAAAAATCATCAGAGAGAGAGATCCAGAAAGGAATATTAGTAGCATACATATAGGGAGACATACCCAGAGGGGGAGATATTCTTTACAGTAGGTACAATATCAGGAGGAGACATATTGATAGGGGGAGTTAACCTTTGGTCAAAGATGAAGAGAAAGAACATAGGCATGAAGACAAGGGGAGAAAGTCCAAGGAAATATACCATTTTCCATTGATGTCAAATAGGGAGAGTGAGAAACATTTATGAGGAGCAATGGTCATAGGGTGAGCATGAGCATTGGAGCATCAATGTTGTCGTCAATGTTGGTGTTTCCATCAATGCCAAAGGGGGGTATTTTTGGCCAATTGGTTTGGAATGTTGGTTTTCATTGATGTCAACCTTTAAATATTGATTTCAACCCTTGGAGAGGTCCATAGATGTTGGATATATGTATGATCAAGATTGAAGGTGAGTTAGCTGGGTGCATTTGATGTAATCTACATATAGCCCTGGAGGTGTGGTTATGGGACCCAAAGTTGATTGAGGATTAATTACATGAAGGAAAATGTAATTGTAGGTAATACTATCATAGATGGATAGTACACATCGTGCCATTTCTGGTGATAGGCGGTATGCCACGTGGTTCCTCATGGTTGAGGAGTTATGAGGTCATGAAGTTGGAAGCCCCAAAGATGGGTTAAGAACACCCTATGGAAGCCAAAAAGATGGGTTAAGAATACCCTAATTGGTTGTAAGTCATTAATGAAAGGATAAAGTGGTTGTAACAAGAAATTTCAAGAATCCCTAAAGTTAAGGAAAGAGGTTACTTAGAAAAAGTATATATATACCTCAAGAAGTCACTCATAAGTACATTCACACACATTCTATGGAATATATTCTAAGTGAGCAAGTGATTGGTATCTGAGGTAACCAAGGAGATCTAAGTTGAATTTTAGAGGGAAGATGAAGTGAAGAAGGGAAAAATTCCAAGGGAGGATGAAGTCTTGTGAGTATGTGTTCTAAGGTATGTTATTTACAGGCCATCTTACAATTTTCACTATAAATGTTTTTATAGAATAATTAATGTAGTGAAAATTGGAGGAGGTTGAGAAGACATGTCAAGGTACCTATGGTAAAAATTTCAGCATACGGGTCATATTATTTCCAGAGATACACTCTGTGGAAAATAGGGGTTTTACCTAGTCTGGAAACTAGTCTCAAACATGTGTTTCAGGTAAACCATTAATAACTTCTTCATAGAGGACCCAAATTTAGTGAGACCAAATGAATTGGATAAATTATAGTCCGTAGTAGGTTTTTTATGATTTTAATGTCTAGATATCCAATATTCCATGTGTGTCATGCTCTAGAAGTTCGCTCTCTAGAATAATACAAAACTTAACAAGGTCCGCCATTTTTGCTATAACTCCTTTTATGGGATGTTCCAGGTAGTGAAAATTGGAGGAATTGCAGATAAGATATTGAATAATATTGGATACAAGTTGCATACCTTCGTTCATTACATGTATTGTTTTATGCTTGTTGAAAGTTAGGGTTTGTGACTAATCCAAAAACTAGTCCCGTGAGACTAAGGTAAAGTTTGATGACGATGTTATTCTCTTGTTGATGAAGTTGAGGAAGGTTTGCAGGTCTGTGATCACATACACTAGGTCTGTTACAGAGTTACAATTATGCTTGTATGCATTTTTTGAGGGTTACATGTTGATGATGTTATGGTGCATGCTTGAGGCAAGCCTTTGTTATATTGTTGAGGCATTGGCATCTGCTTGAGGCACATATTAGGTGCATAGTTGAGGCACATACTTGGTAGATGATCTTGGTTATTTGGTAATTTTCTGAGGTAGACATTTGATGTTAATTTCTTGATATATCCTATGGTACATGATGTATGGCATGATTGAGTGATATGGTATATGGTTGAGATACATTGTTGGTACATGGTATTGTACCGGTGTTGATGTACATGGTTGACACATGGTAAGATACTTGCTTGGTACTTGGTATACATAGTTGATTCTTGAGGCATATGGTACAAGTTGAGGTATATGGTTGATGCATGGTTTGGTACAGGTGTTGGTGCATGATTGATACACGGTTTGGTACAGGTGTTGGTGCATTGTTGATGCACGTTTTGGTACAAGTGTTGGTGCATGGTTGATGCATTGGTTGTGATATAGGTTGTGGTACATGGTTGATGCTTGGTATGTTACAGGTTGATGGTTTGGTATATGATATGGTACATGGTTGAGACACATATCTTATGATGGTATGTTGGTGATCTTGGTACATGATTGGTAGAGGCATCTGTTGTTGATGTCGGAAATCTAGTTGAGAGGTGTCCTTGGTATATGATCCATGTGAGAGGATCTGGTTGAGTATCAGTAACAGTGACAGATTGGACAGGTTGATCATGACATGTTGGATACAATGACAGGTTGATGTGACAGTGGTAGTGACAGTGACAGTGGCAGTGACAGTTAGTCTACATTTATATTTCAGGGCAACAAGATGGGGCAAGGAAAGGGGGTTGTATCCTAATTTTTTTTGGTGCCGAAGAATCAGGGAGTTGGAGCTTCCTTTAGGTTGGAGCCTAAGAACTAGGTGGTTGTAGCCACCGTCTGGTTGGAGTTTGAGAACCCAGGGGGTTGTAACCTTCTTCTGGTTGGAGCCAGAGAATTTAGGGAGTTGTAGCTTCCTTCAAGTTGGATCTTATAGATAGGTAGTTGTAGCCTCCTTCCAGTTGCAGCTGGAGAATTGGGAATTTGGTGCTTCCTATGAATGAATTTTTCCTTATATATATAAGAAATCCTACCGTGATTTTCTCCCTTTTGGGTTTCCAAGTAAATACTAGTGTATTGTGTTCTTGATGTGATGTTGATGTGATATTTCTTATGATATATATATTGAATGCAATCATAGATGATACATTGATGATAAACATTTGAACATTGTTGATAAAGTGAAATAATATATATTGTGGTTAAAAGTGGTATAAAGTGCTCATATTGATTCACCCCCCCCTAGTATTCCAACACTTGTTATAAAAAGTGAAAATCCATGGTTAAACCAAAGCCAATCGGGAGTTTGTAGCCAGTTAAAGTAAACTTTTCCTTACTAATTGGCTCTTTGAAAAGGGTATGTTAGATGGAAAGTACTTGAAATATTGAGTTATATCTTTTTGAAATTTGGAATCATTGTGGTACACACAACCTTTGAAAATTTCCTTTAGTTTTTGAGCTTATCTTTAACATTTAGATTGGAAGTAAAGGCCCTAGAGTTCCATTAACACAGATAACTAGTTTTTTCAGTGTGTTTCCATTTGTTGTGCCCACAACAACCCTAGTTTTATTTTGATTTTTATAAGCAAAAGGAAAGCCACCCCCCACCCAAATTTGAGCTCTAATTCTTAATCCACTACTACTATGAGCCTACTGAATATCTTTGATTTACCTTGAGGTGGTTAGGGATTTATATATTTATTGATTATTTATCTTTGAGGATGTTTGACATAATTGATCTTGTACTTTCATATGTTCTTCATTAAACCTTTGATTTATGACACTTCTTTGATCCTTGTGTGATGAGATTGACAGGATGTCTTTTGAAGATTTTGCATTAATTTATTTGAATGGATTTAAAGGTGTTTGTTGATCCTATCTGATTTCAAGGTTTAATGCTCTATTTTATGACTTGAAGAGAATCTACTTTTAAGGATCTCGTGTTTCCTCATTTGTTGGCTTGTACTATCATCCCACTATATCATTGAGAAGTGAATGATTGGATTGAATGAAAATCATACTGCTACTTTGCATCTTGTAACTATTTTCCGCATATTCATACTTCAAGCTCTCACATGTTAATCAAATTCCTCAAGTTAAAATCTATAACTACAATCATAGTATCATTATTTTTTTCTTATAGTTTGTGATATTATTTTCGATTACATGCAAGAAAGCAAAACATTTTTACAGACCTTTCATGACATTTTTTTGCAGCAACAGATTGTTCATGAAAGGCAAATATCATAGATGATTTATTTTAACAAATTACTCCTTTTCATTTTTTGAACAATCCCAACTATTTTTCATAGATTTGTTTGTAAAATGGAAAGGGGAAATAATGTAGATTTTATAACTATTAGCAAGTGTCTTCTTCCTTGTACAACAAAGTCACTTCTTCATGTGGTTGCAGTGAGAGGGTTGCAGAGTCATTTCATATGCAATATACTTATGTTCTTTCAAGTCTTCAAGAGAATCATGCCAAAAAAGAAGAGAAATATGGTGTACAGTCAAGGAAGAATGGCCATGTGCATTTGGTCACAGAGGATAGAAATGTCAAGAGCAGAGCCTCGAAGTGATAAAAAGAGGTGGAAAGCCCAAATTTCCTATGCCCATAGTGACCTTCAAACCCCTATATGTTGAGATTGTCTTAAGCCTAAAGTCTTTATAAATTGGAAATCCCAAATTCCTGCCCATCTGGATCTTGCTCTAACTTTATCTCTCAAATCATCTGAGTCCCATATTTCTAGGTGTGGAACCTTGAACTGCACCTCGAACCTTGACCCAAATTCAGAACTAAGCCTAAATTCTCCTTACCCATCAAGATTTATATGATCTTGTACATATTTATTTTATTTTATCCCAGATCTTTATTTTATTTTTATTTTTATTTTTTATTTTTATTTTTATTTTATCAATGGTTTAATTTCTCAAACCCCTACATAATTTTGAATTTCCTGAATTCCGTGTATTATTTTAATATTTTATTTCATTAGGGATTTACCATGTCGAGAACTTTCCATTGGATCCTGAATATTTTATTATTTTTTCATTATCGAGTTTTCACTCCATTAGGATTTTACTCATTTTAGGAGGCCATGCATTTCAAGAAATCGATTATACCATGGGGATTTTACTAACTGTGGGGATTTTTCCTCAATTACATGTTAATTTCTATTTTTATCTTATATTTTCTAGATGCAGGTATGGTCAAAACATTAACGCAAGTTTCAAACTCTATACCTCTCCTATCTACACATACAAACTACAATGGGAGGGAAAAACAATATAAACCACTTGGAATCACTTCTCACAATGCATGTGGGATAAATTATTAGGCTTATAAGATCAACGGTTGAGATTTACCATGAGATGAGATCGATGACTCCTAAGCACTAAATTTAAAGGCCCATATCTCAAATTTCAGATGGCCAAATTGGGCATGAGATGGCTCATTAGAAAGTTGGAGAAGTGAAGAAAACATCAGTAGAGTTGTTCTTTCCAAGTTTATAGCAAAAATTCTAAAAAAATCGAGAAAAGAGGAGGCATGAATTTGATTGGATATTGACCGTGAATTGTTCCACAACTCATAACTTGAGTTTCTAAAGGCCAAATCGAGCTAATATCTCATTGGAAAGCTCAAGACTTAAGGAATAATCTGAAATAGTATCTTTCCTAATTGACATTAATAAATTATAATATTTTAATTAATACAACTATCAATATCTCATTTTTTAATCAAATATAAGTGGATTTATATGTTTTCGTTATCGTAGCTTTAACAAGAATGCATGGGGACACGAAAAGTTCCAATGAAGACACAAATTCCAAAAATATTAAGAGTCTAAGAAGAGGAACAAATATAATTGCACAATATATAAGAGGAAGTGAAGATTCCATAAGAGGAACAGTCCCAAGTGCAGTGAACTATCTTCTCTCTAAGAATCCCATGGTATGAACAGTAATCATCAAACTCCTTGCTGCAATATTCACATCCATTGTCTGATCTGAGACACTTCAACCTTTTTCATGTCTCATTCTCAACCAAAGCTTTTCTTTTCTTAAAAGTATAAAAAACATCATATTTTTATCGAATGCAATAAACCCAAGTTTTTCTAGTTGCATCATCAATAAAAGTCACATAATAACGAGAGCCACCAAGAGATGATACATGAGTTGGTCCCCATAAATCTGTATGCACAAGCTCTAACCTTTCACTCTTCTTTTATTTTCCAACTATGAGAAATCTGACTCTCTTTTGTTATCCATAAACATAATGCTCACATAAATCCAAATTAATTTGTTTAAGATCTGGCAACAAATTTCTTTTGTGAAGTATTTGCATCCCCTTCTCACTTATGTGTCCA
>JASDQU010883956.1:15914-28271 GCA_032191745.1 Picea mariana | reverse complement strand
GTGTTTGGACCTATTCATGTTCCATCAATAGGTAAATCTATGTGATATGTTTCATTTATAGATGATTTCTCAAAGACACATGGATCTATTTCCTCTAGAAAAACATGAGGTTTTCTATACATTTAAAGAGTTAAAGGATCTTGTAGAGAACCAAACATAGAAAAAAATAATGGTGATAAGAACAAATAATGGTGGATATTTTTGTGGAAATGAGCTTAAGAAATTATATAAGAAGTGCATAATAGTAAGGCCAAAAACTACTCCATACACACCTCAACATAATGGAGTTATAGAAAGAATAAACATGAAACTAATGGAAATGGCAAGAAGTATGCTCAATGGTGTAGGGTTCTCACATGAATTTTGTATAGAGGAAATTGATACTACATGTTACCTAGTAAATCGATCACCTACATCACTGGCAGTTGAAAAAACTTTACATGAGGTATGGGCTTGTAAAAAACTCTCACTTAAACATATTAGAGTTTTAATATGTGATGCTTATGTACATGTTCCAAGGGAAAATAGGAGTAAGATGGATAATAAAACTAAAAAATGTATCTTTGTTGGATAAAAAGATGGGATAAAAGGTTATAATCTTTGGAACATAGTAACAAAGAAGACTACTTACAGTCGGGATGTAGTATTTGGAGAGGTTAAAACTATTCTTAAATAGGAAGTCCAACCAAGGGAAGAAGAACCAAATACAATAGAGTTTGATTTGGAGGTTGAAGAATCTAACTCAACAAAATAAGATGAACTAGAAGAGGAAGAACCTCAAACTCCAGTCTTGAGGATATTCATTCAAGAAACAAGGCAACTAGAAAGGTATACCCCACCTGATTTTTGTTCTAATTTAGTTTTGTCTATTACTAATCATGATCCTATAACTATTAGGGAGGTTATGAATGGAAACGCTCTGACTCGGCCCATTCTTTCCATTTGAAGGATATAAATTGAGTCATATCCAAGCCTTGGAGGAGAGAATTCAATTTTGAGAGCAATGACACTCTGGAGAAATTTCACTTCATATTGAGTCTGCATCCCTTTATCCTTGAAAGTCTGAACCCCTTGTTCAGTCCCCAAGCTTTTCCTTCTTTGTGATGGATAATCTCATCGTCTCCATTAGATGAGATTTCCTTTGGTGGAGGACCAAATAGAGGGACTTAGTTGCTCGATTCCGATATGTGTCGTTACATAAGTTTGTCACCTATATACTTATGTTGATTATTTTAGTAGAAATACTATTTTCTTGTCCAATTGATATCTTGCAAATATTTGAATTATTATTCCATGGGTGTATTTGTCATGTATGTTAATGGATTATTCTAATCTATATGTTAACATTCTATATTATCACCATATTCTTGTGTATCTTGGTTGTTGAGGACAAGTTACAAGTATAAATATTTGAGTCACATGCTCAACTATGGTCTTCATCAAACATTCAGACAAGGTTGGCTCTTGGCCTTGTCTTGTTAACCTTTCATTTATATAGCATACTTGGGATTAGCGTTGATTTTTGCATGTTGTTTATTTTGTTGTGGTTTACCCCATGCCATAGAGATATTTTCCTCGTAATAATGAATTTAGTGGATAGTAAACTCGAGAAGAAGGTTGTGGTTGAAGAAATGGATGTCTTGATAAAAATGAGACTTTGGATCTAGTTGAGTTATTGGTAATAAGAAACATATTAGTAGAAAATGGGTGTTTAAGAAGAAGTTGAATGTAGAAGGTAAATCAAATAATCATGATGGGTTAGCTCATCTCAAGTGGATGAGTGTCATTGTTTGCTCAAATAAGGTTCAGGGGTCAAATACCTGGCCAGGAGCCTATTTAGGGCCTCACTTGATGTCCCCACCAGGTTAGGCTCGTAATCAGGTTGAACGGTTTACCCTGTTTACCATCCAAGAAATGTGGGGAAGTACTCTAGGGTTTCTCATGTTGTATTCCCAAGGAAAAAAAAAAGGTAAAGCAAATAAGTACAAAGTTCACATAGTAGGAAAGAGATATTCCTAGGTGGAGGGAATTGAATTTGATGAGTTTTCTTCTCCTATCGCTAAATTAAATTTAATTAGATTTATTTTATCTATCAATGTTGCTTTTGATCTTGAAGTAGAGTAGATGGATGCAAAGATAACATTCCTACATGGGGATATTGAACAACAAATCTAATTGAAACAACTAAAATGTTTTGCAGTGAAGGGAGAGAAGGATCTAGCTTGCAAGTTGAGTAAATCCCCATATGAATTAAAACATAATAATAATAATGGCACATTCACACAGTGTACACAAGATTGACCTTGGAAACCCTTAATTGGGAAAACTAGACTAAAATAGATCCACACATATCTCTATTTCATTGTATTAACTTCATCATTCATAATAAAGTATTTGTGTATTTTGAAACATACAAAACCCTAATCCATTAACTTGGATTATATTACAACCATAACTCCTTAATTGGAATTTGTTTACAATGGGCTGAAAAACCGTTAGCTGAAAAAGAAAAAAATAGACCAAAAAATGGACCCAAAATTTTCTTCTATGGGATCTACCCATAAACCCCAAAAAATAGGCCCATTGGTCCCCTCCGTTCTCCTAGCTAAGGGGGTGATCAACCCCCCAAACCCATTTTTTTTTAGGATGAGACTAAGTCTACTTGCAAAGAGTACAATACATGTCCAACATTCTCCCACTTGTTGTATTCTTTGCAAAAATGGGGTCGAGCACAAGGCATTCATATGATTAGATGTTAAGGGACACCAATCCCCACCGCTAAGCACCAACTTAGCAAGAGACACCAATCTCTCTATTTGAATGACATCAACATTCAAGTTAYAGTTTCTTATTTAGTACATRTAACTTCTTCAAAATATGATAACATTCAYGTTACCTTCACTGAGTCTGCTTGYTATTTCWGCCTTCAMCAKGTSTTACCAAAATTGAATTTCCAAATGAAATTTATGGTAACTTTCCCAAAKCTTGTTGTTTTTGGCCTCTTCCCAAGAACAAACTTATACATCATGCCACATATCCAATTTTAYAAATGTGATTYTAAATTTTTTACCCAAAGTACTTCAACATGTCYCCTYAGATCYCTGGAAATTTCATTGTCTGGAAAGTCTCARAAAAGAATTTATAGAGAAAATTCCAAGYTGAATTGTTTGAAACTGATTGTAAGACTATTCAGAAACCCTAAATTCCACAAGGTATATCTTATAAGTTATAGCACACCAAAGTCTGAAGTTTTTACTTGAGGTAATTATGTATGTCTCCTCAAATCTCTGAAAATTACATAGTCTGAAAAGTCTCGGAAAACAAGTTATAGTGAAAATGCCAAACTAACATGTTTGAAACTAATTTTAGGACTATTCAGAAACCCTAACTTCCATAGGGAATATCTAAGAAAGAATAGCAAACCAACACCTGGAATTTTAACCAAATGTACCCATCAATCTCATTTTTGTATCCTCAAAATTTCATAGTCTGAAATGTCCTAGAAAATAAGTTATATCAAAAATTCCAAATTGACTTGTTTGAAACTAATTTTAAGGGCATTAAAGAACCCTAACTTCCATAGGTAATATCTCAGAAATTATAGTGAACCGACATCTAAAATTTTAACCACGTGTATCTAGAGATCTCACCTTCGTCTCTTGAAAATTTCACTATCTCATCTTTTGGAATGATATTGAATCTTTGCTCACACACTTCTTCAAATGTTATTACATTTTTCACCCACACACTTTCTCTCAACACTTTTTGTTTTTATGATTTATCATGACTTTTCATGAAGGGATATGTTAATTCAAAAAGACATGGTGCCCACTAATTAAATAATTAATCCCCCCTTTTTTTATTTCACTTTTCCAAATACCATGGGAAAATACATGGAAAATACTATGGACTTCCAAACCCATGGGTTTGAAAAAACCATTTCACTCTTTACTTCTTCATGTGCACCCCTTTTTTAATACACTTGTAAACCTATATATAAATCAATCTTGGAAATGTTGTGTGTATTTGTAAAGTTGTAATATGACATTAATGAGAACATTAATACTTTGACATCAATGACAATAATTCCAACGTGCAGTACTAATAGACTTTGTCAATGCATATGCAACATTCTTCAAGGTATCAACCTTCTCTAGCAACACTTTATTATGTTCAATCATGTTTCTAACAAAATGGTATATACATCAATATGATTTGTCTTGGATTTAAAAACAAGGTTCTTTGCCAGAAAAATGTACTTCAGTTGTCAAAATCTATCCACATTTCTTTCTGAACAAAACTAATACTTGAGCACAATATTTACAACCACACAACTTCCTTACTTCCATAGTGGTTTCCATGTATTCAACTTATATAGTTGGCAATGTAAGTTTTAAACCTTTTACAGTAATGCACGCACACACAAATTCTTAACATAGAAAATAAAACAATTGCAATCACACATATTGATCCAGATTTTATGAGCAGAACAAAATGAATACAGATTATTAATAGGTGCTTAACACAAAATAACAGAGATACAGTAAAACTGTTTTTTTATTCAATAACGAAATAAGCTGAATAATGTTAAATGCAGCGGAAACAAGCTTGCTAGAATGGTGGCGGCTTATCTCTAAGAAGATATGTGACTATAAATGTGTTGAATATGCACAGAATAGATCTAGCTAAACAATAATACACACATTTGTAGAGAGAATTGGAAAAGGAAGAAGAAGTAGAGAAAGAATGGAAGAATTCTCATTAACCGTTATGAATAATGAATAATTTACACATGATATACTCTATATAACTCAATGAGTTCGACTTGAGATGAACCAAGTAGCCATAATGGTGGTCTAGAGTGATCTGGACACACACCAGTAGTTATGGGAGTGAATTTCCACCTATTCTATTCTCTCAGGTAGTTACAGGAGTGAACTGCCACCTAGTTGAGTTAACTAGTCAGCTAGTCTTCAGTTAACTGACTGAACAGAAAGTAGTGAGGAGTTAACTCAAGGAATCAAGGCTAANTTGGTGATGATACCAAGGCAAGGTCTAATTAGCATGGTGATGATCCCAATGTTGCATGGTGATGATCCCAATGCAACATCTAAACTCAACTCAACTAGTCAAACTGAAGTGTGAACTGAAAGAGAATATTCTCCATGTGGAATATTCTCTCCTAAAATATAGGAGACTGGATAATGACTAATTATGACTAATAAACAAATAAAAACCTTAGGAAAAATAAATCCTAGGTGTGTGTGAAGTAACTCCAACACCCCCCCTGAACATCACTATGGTGAAAATAAAGATTGGGTCCCGGCAACGAGGACATGTTAGGTACCCAAGTACAAAAGATACACTGAAAATAAAGTGACGAAAGAGGGAAAAAATCATAGGAAAAACCACCCCTCAAGGTACAATGTATGTAAAAAGAAGAACTACAGTTGCTAGGCAACTATGTCCTTCACTCCAAGACGACCTCGTAGAGAATGGAATTTTTGTTTAGTGAAGCCCTTGGTGAAAATGTCTGTCGTCTGTTCTGTTGAAGGACAGAACTGTAAGTCAATGATCCCCTCATGTACTAAGTCTTGGATGTAGTGCATGTGGATCTCGATGTGCTTTGTCTATTGCCTCTGAACTGAATCTCTGCAGAACTTTAGAGTGCTTTGTTGTCACACCAAATGACGATCAGCCGATGAAACTGAATGCCCAACTCAGTGAGAAAATGTTGTAGCCACATAGCCTGAATGGTTATGTTAACTACCCCTCTATACTCTACCTCAGCTGAAGATAGAGCAATGGCAGCTTGCTTCTTGCTCGACCAACAAATAGGCTCGAAACCAAGACTGAGCGAGTAACTAGATGTGGACTTGCGATCAATGCTATCTCCAACCCAGTCGGAATTAGTAAACCCAATGAGATCTAATGTAGAGTCTGTTGCATAATGAATCCCAAAGGTGATGGTGCCCTGTACGTATCGAAGGATATGCTTTGTAGCATTCTAATGTAGCTCATGTGGCTCCTGCATGAACCTGGAAACTGCGCCAACTGCATATGAGAGGTCTGGTATGGAGTGTGTGATATACAAAAAGCTCCCCAATAGATGTCTTTATAATGTGTTGTCAACCAATGGAGTATCCCCTCCATCCTCAAGTTTGACCCCTGATAGGAAAGGAGTCGGAGCAAACTTTTAGTCTATCATGTGAAATCTCTCAAGGAGATCTCGTGCATACTTGGCTTGAGATAGTTTGATGCCTGATGCATCCTGACTGATCTCAAGTCCAAGGAAGAAGTGTAGTGGACCCATGTCTGTCATCAAAAACCTATCATGAAGAATCCTCTTGACTGTAGCAATCATTGAAGTCGAGAAATCGGTGATCAACAAATTGTCGACATACAGAACTAAAAGTAGAAGTGAATCAGTTGTCTTGAGCATGTATGCATTCGGGTCTGATTTACAACATACAAAGTTCTGTGACAAAAGGTAGGAGTGCATCTTGGCATACCATGCCCTCGGAGCCTGCTTGAGGCCATAAAGTGACTTCTTCAGTCGACAGACCAAAGATGAGTCCTGCATAAATCCCTGGTTCTACTCCATGTAGATCTCCTTAGAGAGATCATCGTGAAGAAATGCATTCTTCACATCCATCTGATGGACTTCCCATCCCTTGGCTACTGCAATGGAAAGGGCCAATCAAATGGAATCCATATTCGCTACTGGAGTGAAGGTCTCATCATAGTCAATATCATGAACTTGCTGAAAGCCTATGGTGACAATCTTGGATTTGTATTTGTTGATCTGTCCATCCACTACGCTCTTGGTCCTGTAGACCCATTTGCATCTGACAAGTTTCCTCCCAGAAGGAAGGGGAACCAAATCCCAAGTATGGTACTCGAGGAGGGAGTTTTACTCCTCCTGCATGGAGGATTCCCAAAAGGGATTTCCAGCAGCCTCGCCATAAGACTGTGGATCTGAAGATTGAACCAAGAAAAGATGCCTAGAAGGCAATGGTTCAGTGGCAGTGAGTGAAATAGGAGGCTCCTTGAAATCAGATCGAGTCCTCCTAGTATCAGCTAGATCACCTACGAGATCCCCTACATCCTGAAGAGTAGTCTGTTCCCACTTGGACCTCTACTCTGGCTTTGCAACTACATCTAGATGCTCTAACTTTGCATCTGACTGTACTGAATTTGAATCTGAATCTGAATCCTTTGAGTCCTCTGAATCAGAACTCTTGTCTAAAGAAGAGTCGGCATGTGCATGCTCATCATCTCGCATAGGTGGAATAGTAAAGGTGTCTGCATGCGGCTGCTGAGGTACATACGAGACACTTTCCTCGAATTGGACACTATGCTCAATGATGAGTTGGTCCGAGGAAAGATCAATAAGCCGATATCCCTTCACACTGTCAGGGTATCCAACAAAAATGCACTCAGTGCTCTGTGGACCAAGTGCCTTCCTCTTTTCAGAGGGAATCCTGGCCCATGCACGTGAACCAAAAATATGAAAGTGGGTCACTTCCAGTTTGAGGCCACTCCAAGCCTCGTAGGGGGTCTTATCCTTGACAGATCTATGAGGAGATCTAATTTGGATGTATGTTGCATAATTAAGTGCTTTGGCCCATAGTCTTTGTGGTAGTGACTTTGCATGGAACATGAAACATGCCATCTCCTTTAGATATCGGTTTTTCCGCTCAGCAACTCTGTTTTGTTGCGGAGTATAGGGAACTATGTGCTGCAACTAAATCCCTACCTCATAGAAAATATTGTGGATCTTTTGATTCACATACTCTCCCCCGTTATTAGTTCAGAGGACTTTGATCTTCTTTCCGGATTTTTTCTCAACCAAGGCTTTGAAATATTTGAGGTGTTGAGAGACCTCAGATTTTTGCCTGAGAAAGTATATCCAAGTAAAACGTGAGAAATCATCAACAAAAATGAGAAAAAAACTCTCTTTTCTGATGGATGGATGCGGAAAAGGACCCATAAGGTCACTATGGATCATATCTAAAGGTGTTGAAGCTCTCTTAGACTTTCCTTTGTCGAATTTCTCTTGGGGGTGTTTCCCGAGAACACATCCCTCACATACGCCCTTGGAGAAATGGATGTCTGGTAGACCATCAACTAAGTTGTTGCGTGTATCTGAAATTCAAATGTCCAAACCTTTCATGCCATATCCTACTACTTTCATCAGCATGAGTAAGCAGTAAAGCGGAATCAGGTTCAATGAATTCAGAAAATGTATACAATCTAGACTGATGATTTACCTCACCGGTAGCAACCCTAGAGTTGGTTTTCATGTCGTAGATTTCCACGGAATTTGGTGTGAAGATGAATTTCTTTCCAGTGCCAGAATTCGTCATCTAATACATAGAGAGAAGGTTGAAAGAAATCTTGGGAACATGCAACACATTCTCGAAGCTTCCATTGGTGAGTTCAATCCTTCCTTTGCCGGTGACTTCGACAGAAGAGTTGTCCCCCATCAGAATAGGAGGACCTTTGCATGCATCCAAAGAAGAATATACTGCTTCTGAGGCAGCCATGTGATGTGATGCTCTTGAATCTACGATCCAAGCATCGGGAGAGGAGTTGATGTCAATCAAGACATGGCTAGAATTGTCTTTCTTGGAATTCAAATCTTTTGGCTTCTTCTTCTTTGCACCCTTGGGGATGTGATCTCCAAAGTTGTTTTGTTGAAGTATTTGTGACATCAGATCTATTTGTTTTTGCATGCATGCAGATTCTAAATGGAATCCTTTGTGACAGTATGTGCATTTCTCTCCTTTGGATCTGGAGGCATCGATGAAGGGTTTTTTGTACCCTTTTGTCTTCGTATGTGCATGAGCTTTCCACTTTTCTTTATCTTTATATTTCTGATATTTGTGGCTGCCATCATGCACAGTGAGTGCATGCACCCTTGGGCCTTTGATTGCGCCCATGTTGATGAGCTTGGTTTGCTCTTGTGTCAGGGATTCGATAAAGTCCTCAAGAGAAGGCTTCTTCTAGGTGGCTCCTGAGGCAAATCTAACAGTATGGAATGTAGATACGAATACTGAGAATTCAGGACCAAGCTAGAGAGAATGGTGAGAACCATTTGTTTCTCCTCCTTTGATTTATCAACCCTACAAGCTTTGAGTTGCGACAGTAAATTCTTGAATTTTGTAAAGAAATCTTGGATATTCTCGAAGTTTTTTGGATCCAATGTGAGCAGCTCCACCTCTAGCATATGTCCCCTCATCTCATCATGTTTACCAAATATCCCTTCCAAGATGGTCCAGGCTTCATTGGGAGTCTTACAGGAAGATATATGAAAAAGGAGATCGAAAGAAATAAGACTGCAAATTGTTTTGAGTGCCTCATCCATGCGATTTAAGTACTTGGATTTTTCTATGGCTGATGTTGCCTCTGTATCTGTATTCATGGTTAACCTATACAACCCTCTGGATCGAAGATGTATGGATATTTTCTCCTTCCATGCAAAATAGTTGGAAGGTGTAAGAATGAATTCTTTTTGGAATTCCATCTTTCCGCTATATTCAATCTTTTGTACCTACAAAAAAATTTGGTGTAGATTTTGCTTAGCAGTTTTTCGGCTTTGATACCATGTAAATGTGTTGAACCTGCATAGAATAGATCTAGCTAAAAAATAATACACACATTTGTAGAGAGAATTGGAAAAGGAAGAAGGAGAGAAAGAATGGAAGAATTCTCATTAACTGTTATGAATAATGAATAATTTACACATGATATACTCTAAATAACTCAATGAGTTTGACTTGAGGTGAACAAATTCGCCATAGTGGTGGTCTAGAGTGATCTGGACACACACCAATAGTTACGGGAGTGAACTGCCACCTATTCTAGTCTCTCAGGCAGTTNTGGTTTTCTCTTGTGTCAGGGATTCGATAAAGTCCTCAAGAGAAGGCTTCTTCCAGGTGGCTCTTGAGGTGAATCTGACAGTATGGAATGTAGATACGAATACTGAGAATTCAGGACCAAGCTTGGAGAGAATGGTGAGAACCATTTGTTTCTCCTCCTTCGATTTATCAACCCTACAAGCTTTGAGTTGCGACAGTAAATTCTTGAATTTTGTAAAGAAATCTTGGATATTCTCAAAGCTTTTTGGATCCAATGTGAGCAGCTCCACCTCCAGCATGTGTCCCCTCATCTCATCATGTTTACCAAATATCCCTTCCAAGATGGTCCAGGCTTCATTGGGAGTCTTACAGGAAGATATATGAAAAAGGAGATCGGAAGAAATAAGACTGCAAATTGTTCTGAGTGCCTCATCCATGCGATTTAAGTACTTGGATTTTTCTATGGCTGATGTCGGCTCTGTATCTGTATTCATGGTTAACCTATACAACCCTCTGGATCGAATATGTATGAATATTTTCTCCTTCCATGCAAAATAGTTGGAAGGTGTAAGAATGAATTCTTTTTGGAATTCCATCTTTCCGTTATCTTCAATCTTTTGTACCTGCAAAAAAATTTGGTGTAGATTTTGCTTAGAAGTTTGTCGGCTTTGATACCATGTAAATGTGTTGAACCTGCACAGAATATATCTAGCTAAAAAATAATACACACATTTGCAGAGAGAATTGGAAAAGGAAGAAGGAGAGAAAGAATGGAAGAATTCTCATTAACTGTTATGAATAATGAATAATTTACACATGATATACTCTAAATAACTCAATGAGTTCGAATTGAGGTGAACAAAGTCACCATAGTGGTGGTCTAGAGTGATTTGGACACACACCAACAGTTACGGAAGTGAACTGCCACCTATTCTAGTCTCTTAGGCAGTTACGAGAGTGAACTGCCACCTAGTTGAGTTAACTAGTCAACTAGTCTTCAGTTAATTGACTGAACAAAAAGTAGTGAGGAGTTAACTCAAGGAATCAAGGATAATGCACCACTCTGGTGATGATACCAAGGCAAGGTCGAATTAGTATGGTGATGATCCCAATGTTGCATGGTGATGATCCCAATGCAACATCTAAACTCAACTCATATAGTCAAACTGAAGTGTGAACTGAAAGAGAACATTCTCCAGGTGGAATATTCTCTCCTAAAATATAGGAGACCGGATAATGATTAATTATGACTAATAAACAAATAAAAACCTTAGGAAAAAGAAATCCTAGGTCTGTGTGAAGTAACTCCAACAGTGACGGCTGCGCTCATTCGCAAGAAGATGATTACAATGAGGCTCTGAAGGTCTTTTTACAATAAGCAAGAATTTAAAAAACCCTAGACATCCAAAAACCTAACCCTAGGAGATAAAGCGCCAAAAGTCATGTGGGCCCCGTTTGGGTAAGTTAGTACATCAACTTCCCGGGGTCGTAACTTTTGCATACAATCTCTGTTTTAGGCGTATGATAGCCCGTTGGAAAGGTATCATCGAGGAGATTCATTTTAGGTGAAATATCGAAGGAGATTTGATATTGAAAACCTGTTTTCCAAAAAAACATCGTTTAGGGCCTCAAAACGGCTCCGGAAGTGAAAAGTGCTAAAAATAGTAAATTACCAAAGTTGTCAGAAAACTGTTTTGAGCCAGTTGGAAAAGGTGGGTGCCACCGATATCCATATGGATAAATACTCCCTCCTTAGGAAGCAATGGTCTCCATTGCATTGAGGTCCCCCATCAGATGAGGAAATTTCTGTTGAATTTGGCCCCGGGTGAGCCACTTGCCTTGATGTAGGAGCTGCCATGCTTTGACGACTTGATAAAGTTGGATCATTTTCTATCGAGTGCCCTTGATCTGTGTGTCCACAATATGATCATTGGATGCCTTTTGTATGCAGTTGAGGTTGAGCTATGTCAGTGTCAGTTGTTCTGCTACTTCTGAGGTGTCTAATAATGGTGGAAAATAAGGACGAAGGAGATCCACGTTGAACACTGGGTGCAGGCCAAGGAAAGGAGGAATGTTGAGCTCAAAAGAATTATCCCCCATGGCCTTGGTGATAGTGTATGACCCATAACAGAGTGGGCAAATCTTTCGATGGGGTCCTGTAAGGCGTTCTTTCTACAAGTGCAACAAAAATTTGTCGCCCACCTGAAACTTATTTGGCACCCGATGTTGATCATGGTGTTGTTTGTACTTGTCATTGGACTTCTGTAGGATATCCTGAACCTATTGGCGGATGTGATGGATCCGCTCAATGAACCGGGTGGCTCTGTCAGCTTCAGTTGGAGTAGGAGATGAGTTGGTCGAGGTGACCGCAAGGGGAAGTGCAACATCTATGGGACCCAATGGTTGGAATCCCAACGCCACCTGAAAGGGGATATGGCCAATTAAACTATGTAGGGATCAGTTGTATCTATGTTGGACATAGGGAAGGCTACCA
>JASDQU010883955.1:28208-38291 GCA_032191745.1 Picea mariana | reverse complement strand
GTATGGTACAAAGATATTGTTATCTATCTCCAGACTCAAACTTTTCAGCCTGATATATCTAGTACAGATCGTTGTCGTATATGGTATCAAGCCTGCCAATACATCATTCTTGGTGATACTCTTTACCGCCGCGGTGTTGATTCCATTTTTCGACGCTGTCTCACTTACAATGAAGTTGAGAAATATTTGAATGACTGTCACTCTGGAGCATGTGGCATTCATATGTCTGGGTATGCCACTGCCTAAAAGATCTTACGAGCTAGTTATTTCTGGCCTTCTTTGTTTAAGGATTGCATTACTGTCGTCCAAAAATTCCATGCTTGCCAAAATTATAATAACAAGATAAGATCTCATCCTTCTCCCTTACATCCTGTAGTTTCTGTTGTTCCATTCACCAAATGGGGCATTGAATTCATGACATGTAACCCTCACTCGAACGAGGGGCATGGATACATCATTATAGTTGTGGATTATTTCACTAAATGGGCCGAGGCGATGCCTACATTTGATAACACCGGAAAAATGCAACATTTTTCATATTCAATCATATCATTACTAGATTTGGTGTCCCTCAAGCCATCGTTACTGATCACGATAGTCATTTTCAATATTTTATGATGTTTGAACTTACTGAGAATTTGGGTCTTTTCCATGAAAACTCAACCCCCTATTATCCACAAGCCAATGGCCATGTTGAAGCGATCAACAAGGTTCTCACTACCATGATTCGACGAATGATAGGAATTCATAAGACAAATTGGCACACGATGTTGTTCTCAACATTATGGGCCTATCGGACATCCGTTAAGTTTTCCACGAGATTTAAACCTTTCCAATTAGTTTATGGTATCGAAGCCATCTTTCCGATTGAATGTGAAATACCGTATTTGAAACTAGCCGTTGAATTTTTCCCGGACACCTCTGCTGAAGAGGAACGTCTTTTGTATTTGATGCAACTAGACAAAACCCATCTCGATGCTACCTTATTTATTGAAACTCAGAAGAAATGTGTTAAAGCCCAATATGAAAAACATGTCAAGCCACACGTTTTTTCCGAAGGTGATCTAGTTCTCCTTTACAAGCAAGATTGTGATCTGCTAGGGGCCGGTAAATTCAAGTCCATGTGGTGGGGTCATTATATTGTCAAACGAGTATTGGAGAAGGGAGCTTATGAGTTGGTTCATTGTGATGGAATTCCTTTGAGTGAACCCAGAAATGGGCTTTACTTAAAGAAGTACTGTGCTTAAGTTATTTTTGCATAACTGCTTGTATTTTAGTGTATAATACTCTTGTGTGCTTTTTCGTTGTTTGGTTTCAACCTTTAGCTGCTTACCTTGTGTTGTTCTTGGTTTTAAGATGTCACTTCGCTACCCTACATTGGCTTCGCCGATGGTGCTATTCACAGTACTCAAAACTTAGCATCTGTTGCTTGGGCAATCTATGCACTTACAGATGAATTGATTAGTCTACATGGTGTTTGCCTTGGTCATGCAACTAACAATATTTCAGAATACAATGTTGTCATTGAATTATTGACCGATGTTGTTTCACTTGGAATCTGTCATCTTGTTGTACGACTGGATTCACAGTTAGTGGTCCTACAGTTGAGTAATGTGTATTTGATCCAAACTCCTACGTTGTTAATGGTACATTTACAAATTCACCTCTTGGAACGTCATTTGGATTACATTGAATATCAACACATTCCTAGATGTCTAAGTACATTAACAGATGCATTGGCTAATTATGTGTTAGACATACTTTTGAGACATTTATAAAATCCAATCACACTTTGTAAATACAACAAGTAAGCTAGTAGAAGCCTCATATATATATATAACGATAAAAGTTTTTACAAAACGTGTTTTTGTCTGAAGACTAAACTATCAAAAATGTGAAGCACATGGCTTCATATACAATAGAGCATAAAGGATGTTGCTCACTATAACATGCGACTGCCCGTGCTACTCTATGGAGCAGTCAACCAATGGAAGTAGACACGCCCACTGTGTGGCGTTGGTAATGCCTCGGGACATCATCAATATAAGCATATGGAATTTTCATTGTGAGCCCCTCCAGGTTTTGTTTTATGGTCTCGTAGTCGGTAGCAACTACTCTTGCTACGACTCCTCTCTCCCCTCACCCTTGAATAGGGGATGAACCTAGAGGAAAGTAAGGTCCCACATATGCATCATCAAAGAGAGTTTGATTATTCATTGGATAAACAACATAAAAACCATTTTATATCATTGAAAATCACAAAAAATTCATATAAACAAAATGTCCTTCTTACCTATGTCCCCCCATTGGGAACCCTCAGAAAGAGCTAAGTCTGGATCTCCTCAGAAGTCCAGCCCGACATATGCATAGTCGTCGACCATGAGCATCTGAGCCCTCAACCAGTCGAAGAAGACATCAATGGTGATTTCCCTCGCGCTTGTTAATGATTTTCATTAATGACTGGTAATCAAGTGGTTTCTACCATGTTCGACTTCGGCAACTGTAATCACATGGTTAGTTTCATACTTAAGGACGAAGGAAATGAAGACCCTGGATCATACCATTTTGGTCCAGGTTGTGACGAAGTATTCATGATTTGTATTGACACATAGATGCACTTTGTATGTCTCATGGCTATGTCTGAATTTGAATTATTTAGAGCATAGATCCACAGTGTATTATGGGTGGCTATGTCGATTCATAATGGCATGGATCCATAGTGTATATTTAGAGGCCATGACTCAATTGACATTTTTTAATCTGAGTATGAGAATGCCTACCTCATAAAATGGTATATTATTATGTTGATGCTTGACTGTTTGCAGGTTCCCGATCGGTGTGCTCCTTGTTTCCGACACACACATTCTACAAAGTATTTTGGTTGTCATGATTTCTAGCCTCATACTTTGGGGGGCATTTTGTTACACATTATTTTGGTCACCACAGTGATCCATTGACAAACATGTGTTCATGTTCCCAAAAAGAGTATTTTTCCATGAGTAAAGTGACTTGCTTTCTCCTCTCAAAAACCATATCAAAGAAGGTCATTACAGGCTTCAAAAGGAACAAGTTGCAACGATGCTTGATTGTCTCTCCCTGCTCTAGAGTTGGACTGTGGCATCTCCGTAGGATCCTCTATAGCTAGGGTGCGAAGATGTCAAAATCAAAGGAAAAGTCAAACTTCATGAAAGTTCTAGAAGGGGATGTTCTAGAAGATGAGGTGGCATCCAAATGTTTTGGATCTTACTCGCTTCTCTGATTTGGTGGGATCATCCTAATCTCTTCAAACCATATCTCTTTCCCCTATATAAAGAGGGATATCTAATGGAAAAGGTTAAGAAAAGCAAAGAAATGTTAAGATAGAATAGGCTAAGGATTGGATGAGGAAGTCTACTTCAACTCATAATTGAGAGCTTCATTTCAGTTCATCAAGTCATTGTGGATCTTCTTCATTCAAGATTGGAGCAAGTGTGTGTGTTGGAGAAAAGGGTCATCGAAAGGGGACTTTGTGACATCAAGGATTTGGTTGTAATCTCCACTTTCACTTTAATATAATACAGTGATATGTTTCTTTCCCATACAACTTGTCTTGTTTTATTGTATGATTCCTTGATCACATGCATAGTTCTTGTTGAGTATATTGGATTTCTTCCACTTTGGTTGGCTTGTGTTCCCTTGCAGATTCAATATCACAGGAGCATTGGAGTGGAGCTAGGATGACAATGGAAAGAGGAAGCGACATTTAAACGGTATGTTTCCTATCTCTTGTTAACTAGTAAACTAAATAGTTAGAGCTTAGGGAAAGCGTCATATTTTGTTATGTTTTGTTCTAGATTCAGGTGGATTTAGGGAGATATGTTTATGTCCGCATTTACCAATTAATCCCATAACAATCATGAATATTGGAAGAAGCAATATGGTGATGATCCATCGAAATCCAAAAAGGTGAAGAACAAGGAAACTTGTCATTAGTCTAGAAGACTGGGGCATTTTTAAAGGGGTTGCTAGAAGAAGATGAATGGCCTAGAAGAGAAGATTAAAATCTTTCAAGTGAATGTTGACCTCAACAAGGTGGAGGTATTGGTAATCAAACCATTTATATTAGTTCTTCTCATGCAATGTGTGCTTGTACTTCTTATAAGGAGTATAGTGGACTCTGGTTGTTCACAACACATGGATAATGATGCTTCTTTCTTTAACTCCTTGATTAAAGCCAAGGAAGAGAATATATTTGTTACATATGACTACACACTAACTTTAAAGGACGTGGTGAAATCAATTGCAATAATGGTGTAATCATTGATGTGTATTATGTACCTTGACTCAATGCTAATATTCTATTGGTACCACAAATCACATAAACATGCAAGAAGATAGAATTTTGGCCTAATAGGTTTGTTGTGAAGGACAAAAACAATAAATTTGATGTCATTGCTAAAAAAACATTGATCTTAAAGATAGACTATACAAATTCTATGAATTCAAAGATATAGAGGTATCTATTATTGGACCATTTTCATTGGTGGCTAACGATGATGACAAAAGTAGTGTTTGGCATGAAATATTAGGGCATATAAACTACATAAATATGAAACTAATGGTTTGCCTATATATGGTCCATGGCCTACCTAGGATTACACCTCATGAAGGAGTGTGTAAGGGTTGTATGCTTGGAAATTATCATCGAGAAAAAAATGAAAAAGGAAAGTTATGAATGGTTAAATATCAATTGGAGATTGTACACAATGACCTTTGTACAATGAATAATACATTCCTAGATGGTGCAAGGTAGGTTTTGATATTTATTAATGATATCTATAGATATACTTGGATACATTACTTAAGGAGTAAAACARTATTGTTTGAGAAATCTRAAGAATTTATGGAATTAGCTAATTTAACACATTGAGGAAGACCTATACAATTTTTTATGTCTGATAATAGAGGAGAATATGTGAGTGGTGCCTTTRGAGGTTACTTGGCTCATAATAGTATTTTATGGTAGAGATTTGTACCATATACTCCTCAACAAAATGTAGTTGCAAAAAGGAAACACATAACTTTAATTGAGATGGATATATGTTTTCTTCAAGAAAAAGATATGTCATATATCTTTTGGGAAAATGTAGTAGCTTACTCAAACTATATTCTAAACAAAGTTTTGACTAGAGCACTGTAGGATGTGACCCTTTTTTAAAAATGGGGTGRCAAGAAAATTTCCATTAGACATTTGAGGACCTTTGGTAGTCTTGCATGAGCACATATACTTGTTGACAAGCAAGCGAAACTAGACTTAAAGAGTCATGCTTTCATTATGGTTGGATATTCTAATTATTCAAAGTATTATTGGTTGTATAATTCAGTCAAGAATGAACTAGTATATCAAGAATATATTGTATTCAATAAAAAAAAAATTCATGAGCAAGTCTCCCTGAACTCAATGATGTCTCTGGTCATATTTTAGTCAAAAATCGTAACTTAAAATACTTTACATATTCAATACTATATTCAAGTCTAATATATAAACTTGAATCGAATGGAAATTTATCATTGACTAACAATATTGCTAAATCTACTTATCCATAGTGTGTTGCAAGGACAACGATTGCAAAGGATAAATGTTGTCCTAAATGGGTAACCAATACTATTGATGTTGATGTTGGCAAAATAATTGAATTGAGGAGAACTTGAAGTCATAAACAACGATTTAATGTTGTACTCATGATGCATGTGTATTAGACATGTGATCATGACCCATATGAAAATACACATAATTGAACAAAATGGGAAACCACTACCACTCAATAATATAACTTGATGAAGAATGATACATGCAAATTAGATTAATGTCCTAAAGATAAAAACATTTTAAAATGTAAGTGGGTTTGTAAGACCAAGTTTGCATTGGATGGAGTTGTCCGAAAACATAAGGCTCAACTTGTGAAGAAAGGTTTTTCTTAGTGGGAATGAATCAAGTACATAGATACCTTTTACACATTAGAAAAGTTGAATTATATCCATATTGTACTATCACATACAACTATTTTTGGTTGGGAAGTACATTAGAGGGATGTAAAAAGTGCTTTATTGCATGGATATCTATGAATATTTTTTAATGGAGAAAACACTTGGTTTAGTGTAGGATGGGATGTTGATCTATTGATTAAAGAAATATTTATATGGTTTGAAAAAAGAACCTCATGTATGGTATTAAAATATGTTTTTTTATGTGGCATATTTGATTGTTATTGGTAGTTGTTGGGATTTTGTTTTTGATTTAAAGTTTTTTCTTTCATTTAAAGTATAAATTGAAGGATACATTTGAAATGAATGACTTAGGGTTATTGCATTTCTTTTTAGGGACCTAAGTCTTACAAATGAATGATGGTATTTTAATTTCTCAATCCAAATATGAATTTGATTTGTTGAAAATATTCAAGATAGACAACGGTAAACCTTGTAAAACATTGTTTTAGTTAGGCATTAAAGTGACTAAGGAGTGTGATTCTATAAAACTTGATGGTACTTTATACATGAAACTTGTTGGGAGTTTGATTTGTTTGACTCGTAGTTGACCTGATATTTCATTTGTTGTTAGCTTGGTTTCTAAGTTCATGCATGATCCTAAGGAAATCCATTTGACAGAATTCAATAGGATTGTTGATTATGTGAAGGGAACATATCATTTGGGCATTAAATATTGCACCAACAAATCTTTAATCTTGATCGAGTATATTGGCTCAAATTAGGGCTAGTGATATAAACAACTACAAGTTGACCTTTGGTTATGTAGTTAGCTTTGGGTTAGGACCAATTGTGTGGTTGTGTAAGGAGTAACATGATATTCCAATGTAAACCATAGAGGATAAATATAGAGGTGTATTTAATGCAATGACACAAATTATGTGGATTTACAATCTGATCCCTGAGATTGTCTTTCCTTACAGATAATTGATTATAGTATAGATCATGATAATCAAAGTGTGTTTCAGATATATAATAATCTTTTCATAGGTAGTAAGATGAATCCTGTGAAACTTCATGCACATTATGCTAGATGATTGTTATAGGAGAATGTGATATCTCTTATTTATTGTAGTACACTTGATTAAATTGCAAATATATTTACTATGTCAATGACTAAAGCTAAGTTTGTGAAACTTTGGTTGATCCTTGGATTCCATGATTAGGAAGTTGTCATGAAGGGGTGGTGTTTATATAATGAAAAATTATGATCCTCTTATTGTGTTGGAGGAGTAGTTATGCTAGAATATTATGATATTGGGGAATATGTCAACCCAAATTTTGGAGCTATTTGAGAAAGCAATCAGGCTTAGTTCATGGGACGACTAAAGTATTTTGGAGTAGGCAACGGAGTTAGGTAGATATCAATCAATAATTTTCTTAGTCAACTAATCCACTTAATTGGTCTTAATCAAGTCAGAAGGACCTTCCTAAGGAGATAATTTTCTAATTTCTTGAGCATATTTTGTGGAATAATATACAAATTGGGACCATCGTGCATAATCATCTTTGACCTAGCAAACCAAATTTCATRGAGATCTAGCAAATTGTCAAGTATAATTAAACAAGTTTGTGGGTGAGTGAATATGTGAAAAATAAGAAGAAAGATATTTCTATATATTACATGCGTGGGTTTGATYGAGACTACTAATGTTTACTTGGTCTYGTTAGATGCCTCAKATTCCTACTTGAACAATCTCTCTCTTTTCTATCTTTGGCATTCCTTTAAATTTGTGTTTCAATGCTACAAAGAAGTCTCCACCTAAGTGTTCATGTAATATACCTATACACTACTTCTGAATATTGAGTATAATTCTTACTTGTGAACTAAAATATTAACTCTTAACAGCAAATCATCATTAACACACTTGAAAAAAWTCTTAGTGAAAAGGATATAGACAACATATAAGAGGATTTACTTCTTTCAATATTCATTGTGTCAGTCAAATTATATGATAATAATTTCRTTACATTTTATCATAAATTTGAGTTTGTAAACTTATGAAGTGCTAGGAAAAGTATWTGCAGAGCTAAGTCTTAAAGTATTTCAAAAATATTTTTAAATGGTCAYACCATTTTGCAGAAAGTAAATTAAACACTCACATAACTAATTACATGTAGACAATATTCTTTTGCATGAGCAGTTAATCCGTGAGGAATTAAATGACAGGTATGTGTAGCAATGTAACTCTTAACAATTTGTTGTTTAGAGGGTACTTCGGTCTTGTTCATAACCAATAGACTGATAATGAAGCATGTTGATCTTGAATCTACAAGAAACTAATTCTTCAATGTACACAACATCACTTGAAATTGCACTCAAATTAAATAAACTCACACATCATTGAATCAAATTGCAATCAAATTAATATGAACAATCAAAATAAGAAACTTATTAATGCAATGAAGGTTCTTATCATGGGAAGTTGCCAACCAATGAAGAATTAGTGACAAGTGTGTGCATAGATTACAGATCTAACAACTCCTTGTTTAGAGAATCACTATTCAAATTGACAGACAAGTAAGCATGAGGATCCTATTCCAACAAGAATTTGTATCAAGACACACAACATAAATAAAACCACAACATCAATCAACCAACATTCACTACCAAATCATGTCATGCATGCTACAAGAATTAAACTAATAAAAACTACAAGATGCAAATATTATGCAAGAAAATAAATTCACACTATTCTAATGAAAAAGTAAAACTAACCTAGGGCACTACTTCTTATATGAAGGCCCCCCTGCCTTCACTCAGAAGTACACCCACTAAGTACCTACGAACTCATAAATTCAGGAGCTGGACACACATAGAATTGTCTTGTATTTCATTATAAAAACTAGGGTACAGTGTCTGAAGAGAGTCTCATCCCTTTTCCTTCATATCTTCTATCTACAACTATATTCCTTGCTCTAATATCTCCCTTACATTTATACATATAGCTTACATCTCATAGAAGGGATGGTTACAACAAAAGGAGATCAAATCCCAAATGCATGGATCTACAACCAACACAACTTGATTAAGGAAAAGGAGGTTAACTAATGGTTGTTGGATTTTTTTGAATAACATAAAAGCATAACAACATGATCCTTGACAAAACCCATATTCCCAAATTCGTCCACAAGAGGCACAACCATCATGAACATTGAGGTACTACAGGAACTTAGGGCACTATAGGATTTCTAATAAAATACGTCTTGAAGATTCGCCCATATTTCCTCAGTCATACATTTTCTGAGAAATTTTCCCACAATTTACTCAAAGTATCATTCTCTACACAAAACTCATGTCTTGGATTTTCCAAATTCGTCTTCATCTGTCTGTAAATTCCCGAGAAAAATTGCTTCTAGAAACAGGCCGCTACAGGAATTCCGGTGGTAGATTTGTGTTACAGGACTTGGACTGCATAAACCATCATTGTCGAGACCAATTCTAATTCCTTTTAATTCATCAAAAATAAATGAAATTAATGAATTTAACAACTAAACATCTTATAATCTTGCAATGGCACTTATCTTGATAACTACGAGGGTATATGGTAAAAAGGAACAATAATGAGATCAAAGGGATGGAAAAAAAGGGTTAAAATGGGACACAATGGCAATGAAAAGAATACCAAAATGGCAGCCCAACATCTCCCCCATGCCTAAGTTTATGCATGTCCTCGTGCAATAGAGTAGGCAATTGATACCTTGCAAAATTTGAAAAAATTATACCACCCAACTGTCTCAACAATACCTGGCAACATTTAAATATATTACAATTGGATCATGCTTCTTCTTTCATGCTTCAAGTTCATGTTCTAGTGTTATGTTCTCTTGGAAAGTTTGCATAACGTTTTTTCCTTGGATGGCAATTTTTCATTGACCTTCTATAACTTCTTACACTGCTTCTTTAACCCAAGACAATGTATTCTCTGAGTTCTTCCCTCATCCTCTTAATTTCCATGTTCTTCCTCTTCAACTTTAAGGAGACTAAAGCATGAGTGGAGTTGGAACACAAAATTGGTTTGACTGGATCTTCATGTTCTAATAGTTAAAATCTCTAAA
>JASDQU010883955.1:6939-19389 GCA_032191745.1 Picea mariana | reverse complement strand
TCTTTTTTGTGATGGCTCTGTGCAATGATTGCTAAGCCTATTACCACATGTGTAACTTAGGGTTTATAATAGGTTTGTAAGCTATAGTTTAACAATAAGAAAAATCACTTGTTGTAATAATGACCTAGGTACATATATAATGTGAGAGGACAAAGCTACTTGTAGCTATCATTTTTTATGAATGAAGAAATTCAAGTTTTTGTGTGTGTATAAATTATACTAATAAATTATTTCTAACTTTGTGTCTTTTTTGGTGATGGCTCTGTGTAATGACTGCTAAGCCTATTACCACGTGTGTAACTTTAGGGTTTATAATAGGTTTGTAAGCTATGGTCTAACAATAAGACAAAACACTTATTGTAATAATGAGCTAGGTACAAATATAACATGAGAGGATAAAGGTAGTTGTAGCTATCATTTTCTATGAATGAATAAATTTAAGTTTGTGAATGTAACAAGTATGTGGGTTCTCTAATTACGTTCTCTAATTACCAATAGTTAAAATTTATTGTTTCATAAGGGACATAAGCTTGTGGTTTAATGACAAATTGGATAATTTTTCATACATAGGTTCCATCCTCATTAGCTACAACACTAATTTTCAGTTGATCACTAAGGAAACTATCATTTGGATAATTAATAACCAAGTCAAACATCATTTGGATCTTATCATGGATGGAAACCTACCATCATATACTCAATGATTGGATGATGTTGTAATCTCACTTAGTGTTACATGTTGGATATTGTTTGTAGTCACACCTAGTGTTGTGTATTAGATATTACTATAAATGTATATAATGGTGCCTACTAGAGATCATCGAAATTTCACCTAGTGCTACTAAGTGAAATAAAATTCACTTTGCAACAACTTTTGAGTCCATGTTATGATGAAATATAATTTCTATGTGGAGTAAACCAACATTTAAATATTATATGAAAATTTGAACAATCATTGGAAACATTTTCAAATTGATTATATCCAAAATCTACTCCTAAAATTGAGTACTGAAAGAAGGAATTGAATTATGAATATCTAATTTGGTGATTTCACCCTTGCATGGCTCTATAACCTCTAATCTCTTTTCAACTCTTGCTTTGGAGATTTTAGGATGAGGACCATCTACATGTTAGATTATGATGATATTAGGGAATATATCAACCCAACTTTTGGATCTAATTGAGTGATCAATCAACCTTAGTCGATGGGACAACTCGACTATTTTGGAGCAACAGACAAAGTGGTTGGATTTTAGTAAAAGAACTAACTTAATCGACTAACCTACTAAAGTGGTCCTAATTAATTTGGATGGAACACCCTAAGGAGATAATCACATAACTACTTAAGTGGATCTTGTGGAATAGTGTAACCAACTAGAACCACTGTGGGTAATAATATTTGACACAACAAACTAAATTTCATGGAGATCTATCAGATCCTCAAGTACACATAGACAATCTCATGCATGAGAAAATATGTAGACACTAAGAAGAATTATGGTTATGCATATTACATCTGTGGTTTTGATGGTGACTACCAATGTTTAATTGAAGTCTTTAGACACCACCTATTCCTTCTTAGATAATATTTTTCTTGTCTATCTTCGACATTCCTTTTTTTTTTTCAACATGGTATTAGAATTATGGTTAAAGTGATAATGATAACAAGTACTAGATTGAGAGTATTTGTGAATATGTATATCCTAACCAATATATTGTTGCAAACATTGTTGGAGGCTATTACATCACAAGAAGATAGCAAAGAGTACTTTTAGTGCTCCTGAAGAGGTCGTTGTGTCTGGAAAAAGGACCAAGTTGATGTTGGACTTGTATGCATTGTAAGATATGATGACATTGTCATCAAAGATTGAACTTATCGTGATTTCTAAACATAATTAGGTATTTTGGGCACAATATATGTGAACTTTTCTAAAGTGCAAAACATTATGGAAGTTTACCAATATTGCAGTAAGTGATCTGAAGGATGATACATAAAAGTTTGTGGTCAATGGGAAAAAGGACAATGTTGTAGGTGTCATGATTACCTACATCTCCAAAGAGTTGAGATTCCATATCATTGAAATTGATCATCCAAATGAGGTTTTGAAGAAGATAAAGAGGCTAGTTGACAAAGTCAAAGTAACTCAAGTTATGAAACTTGAGAAAGAGTTGATATCTCTTAACCCTTTGTCATGTGAAGGAGCTATAGTTGAATCTTGGAGAAAGTGGGAATGATTTTGTGAATAAGGAAGGTTAGTTGATATAGTCAATCTTGATGAATATGAAGACATCTTATGATGCCATATGCTCCACATTTAGGGAAATTGGATATCAAGGAAGGAGTAGGGTAAGGACTAGACCCTTGATTATTTTTTTCACTATAATGGTTAGAGAACAATAAAATATCCTTAAGGAAGGAATGTTACATGATAAGCTTTAGGATAGACTTACCTTAGTAAAGGAAAGACAAATCTATAAAGAATTGGCTAGAAATGGAAAGTCAATTTCTCAGAATACCAAACAAGGAAAGAGTCATTGTTACACATTATTTTGGTCACCTCAGTGATCCATTGACAAACATGTGTTCATTTTCCCAAAAAGAGTCTTTTTCCATAAGGAAAGTGACTGACTTTATCCTCTCAAAAATCCTATAAAAGAAGGTCATCATAGGTGCAAAAGGCACAGGGTGCGATGATGCCTGGTCGTCACTCCCTACTCTAGAGTTGGACTACAATGTCTCCGCAAGATGTTATATAGCTAAGGTGCGACGATGTCAAAAGACAAGGAAAAGTGAAACTTCACAAAAGTTCTATAAGGGGATCTTCTAGATGATGAGGTTGCGTCCGAATGCTTTGGATCTTACTCGCTTCTTTGATTTGGTGGGTTCATCCTAATCTCTTCAAACCATGTCCCTTTCCCCTATATAAAGACGGATATCTCATGGAAAAGGTTAAGCAAAGAAAAGCAAGGTTAAGATTGAATAGGCTAAGGATTGGATGAGAAATTCTACTTCAGCTCATACTTGAGAGCTTCATTTCAGTTCATCAAGTCATTGTGGATCTTCATCATTCAATATTAGAGCAAGTGTGTGTGTTAGAGCAAAGGGTCATCGAAAGGGGACCTTGTGACATCAAGGCTTTGGTTGTAATATCCACTTTCACTTTAATATAATACAGTGATATGTTTCTTTCCCATAAAACTTGTCTTGTTTTATTGTATGATTCCTTGATCACATGCATAAGTTCTTGTTGAGTATATTGGATTGCTTTCACTTTGGTTGGCTTGTGTTCCCTTGCAGATTCAATATCATAGGAGCACTGGAGTGGAGCTAGGATGACAATGGCAAGAGGAAGCGACATTTACATAGTATGTTGCCTATCTCTTGTTAACTAGTAAACTCAATAGTTAGAGCTTAGGGAAAGCAGCATATTCTATTCTGTTTTGTTCTAGATCCAGGTGGATTTAGGGAGATCTGTTTATGTCCACATTTACTGATTGATCCCATAACAAAATTGGTGACTCCAATGGGGATATGAATTCCTTTTGATTTTTTTCTTCCCATTTTCTTATAGCCTGCCTTATTCTGATTAAATTCACTTTCTGAGTCTATGGGTGATCCATATGGACTCCGTGGGTCTGGAAGTTCAATTAGATTTTTTGTCTTTCTCCCATTTTTTCCTCATTTACAGAGATCGTTGCACTACACCATATTGGCAACCTGTGACAACCCTCAGGCGTCGCATCCTGCTTGACCAATCCAGTGCGACGATGTCACACTGTGATTTGCTAGTAGCCTGCGACGACCTTTGCTCGTCCTGTTGTGTCCCATACCCAACCTGTGACGACTCCTGTAGAATTNTCGCTTCTCTGATTTGGTGGGTTCATCCTAATCTCTTCAAACCATGTCTCTTTCCCCTATATAAAGAAGGATATCTCATGGAAAAGGTTAAGCAAAGAAAATCAAGGTTAAGATTGAATAGGCTAAGGATTGGATGAGGAATTCTACTTCAGCTCATACTTGAGAGCTTCGTTTCAGTTCATCAAGTCATTGTGGATATTCATCATTCAATATTGGAGCAAGTGTGTGTGTTAGAGCAAAGGGTCATCGAAAGGGGACCTTGTGACATCAAGGCTTTGGTTGTAATATCCACTTTCACTTTAATATAATACAGTGATATGTTTCTTTCCCATAAAACTTGTCTTGTTTTATTGTATGATTCCTTGATCACATGCATAAGTTCTTGTTGAGTATATTGGATTACTTTCACTTTGGTTGGCTTGTGTTCCCTTGCAGATTCAATATCATAGGAGCACTGGAGTGGAGCTAGGATGACAATGGCAAGAGGAAGCAACATTTACATAGTATGTTGCCTATCTCTTGTTAACTAGTAAACTCAATAGTTAGAGCTTAGGGAAAGCATCATATTCTATTCTGTTTTGTTCTAGATCCAGGTGGATTTAGGGAGATCTGTTTATGTCCTCATTTACTGATTAATCCCATAACAAAATTGGTGACTCCACTGGGGATACGAATTCCTTTTGATTTTTTTCTTCCCATTTTCTTATAGCCTGCCTTCTTCTGATTAAATTCACTTTCTGATTCTGTGGGTGATCCATCTGGACTCCGTGGGTCTGGAAGTTCAATTAGATTTTTTGTCTTTCTCCCATTTTTTCCTCATTTACAGAGATCGTTGCACTACACCATATTGGCAACCTATGACGACCCTCAGGCGTCGCATCCTGCTTGACCAATCCAGTGCGACGATGTCACACCGTGCTTTGCTAGTAGCCTGTGACGACCTTTGCTCGTCCTGTTGTGTCCCATACCCAACCTGTGACGACTCCTGTAGAATTTGTTGGAGTGAGTCGATTTGTCTTTTATCACCCAGATTTACCTTAGTTTCCTGGGGTGGACTTCTGATGCCAGTATTGGATTGATTCATGAGTTTAAAACTTTCTCTTGATTGGTCTTTAGTGATTGAAATTCTTTCTTTGCATTTTGAAAGTTTTTTTTATTTTGATCATTGTCACAAGGATATAATCTCAGGTCTTGAACTAGGTGCTTGTTTGACAAAGGGTCTTTGGTTTGTTTCAAGTTTTGGACTGATTTTACTTTCTAGATTGTTTCTTGATTAAGAAACACTTTTTGCTTGCATATGAAAATAAGTTTTTCTTGTCTTTTTTTTTCTATATTACGAATTTGATTTGGGAATTTTGTTGAGAATGTCTTGATTTTCTCGGATTACATTTTCCTTTCGTCATAACATCTCTGATTTTGTTTTGAAAAGGAAGAACTGAATTCATTTATTCTTTTTGGTAATCTTTCATAAGAAATTTTTTACATTTGAAATATTTGTTAAAGAGAAGAATTGGAAATTTTTGAAGTTCATGATTATTTGGAATTGTATTCATTCGAAATTAAGAAATTACAATTCATAGCTTTTTGTACTTCAAAAGAACACCTTCTCCCTACTGTAATTAGAGTTCATTGAATTGAAAGATTGCACATTCATCTCTTTTTGCATTTTATTGGGTCAAGGTCACAACATCATCAGTTTCATTTTCATCTCCCTTTTGAGTAAACAACAACCTCTAAAATATAGTGTAAATTTAAAATTTATTAGCAACTTATATTTTCTAGGGATCTTTTTCACCAACATTAGCTAGGAAAACGCTTTGGAATAAGTTGTAAGGCACACTCTCCAAAGCATAAAAAAACACAATAGTATCTTTTGATAGGGAGAGTTCAAATCCAATTGCTACATTTTGTCTTGGGAATCCCTTCTAACACAAGGGTCAATCATGAGTTCGCATTAGGACTGGCAGAGTTACTCACTCTGTTTTTTTGGCCTTGGTGCAGATATTGTGCATATTATTGGGGGTCACTTGAAGGTATAGCCATGATTATGTGTGGGATTCTCTCAAGTTGATTTCGGGCTAGATACCATGCCTTTGTGCGTGGATCAAACTATCGACTGTTTCCCCAAGCATCACTGTTGTAGTTGGTAACCTTAGTATCCTATATCTTTAGGGTCTTTACATGAGGTGACTGTGGAGGGGAAAGTATTCACGATACCTGGAATCGACGTTGGCCAAACTCACTCGAGCTCCTTGGAGGGTATACCCACGATTATGTGTGGGAGATTGCACCAGGGTGTAAGTCCGTTAAGAATGTCGTCAACGTAACTTTTCCACCCGCTTTATCCCGGCCCCTTATTGTTTTGATCTCGTGATGTTGGATTTCATCACCAACAAGTGACTTCAAAATAAGAAGGTTTGTTTGCTTGGTTTGATTTCTAGAGTTTACTAGTGAGTGTTGTTTGTTTTCTCTAGTTGGCCATAGATTTTTTTCATTCTTTACTTGGTTCAACCAACATCGGCCTTCGTCGTTCACGTAGGATGAAAGGGCTACCCCTAGAAGATCCAGAAGGTTATCTCCATTTGATTTCTAACTCACCAGAAGGCTCTCCTCAGGGAGTAGTCAATAACAAAGTAGCTTCTGAGGTCGGAAGCACACACTCTTTAGAAAGATTCAGAATTATTTCATATTCTTTATAAGCATTCAGACTCCCTGTCAATCCACTATTGAGTGTTGTACGANCAGAAGGCTCTCCTCAGGGAGTAGTCAATAACAAAGTAGCTTTTGAGGTCGGAAGCACACACTCTTTAGAAAGATTTAGAATTATTTCATATTCTTTATAAGCATTCAGACTCCCTGTCAATCCACTATTGAGTGTTGTACGAGATCCACGTATGCTCCGGATGAACTCATCAAGAGAACTCGTTGTTGACGAAAATTTTGAAGTACCTACTAGGCCTAACGTTGGGTTTGGAGTAGAGGATCCACTTTTTCAAAGTTAATCATTTAGGACCCCAGATCACACTACCAAAACTTTTAATCCTAGTTTTGTCCCTTTGACAATACGTGATATTTACGATAACCTAGGAGCGAGTCCTGATCAACCTATGACATCATAAATGCTTGAGACGTCTGTTACCTATACGATACCTTTAGACCATTTTACTGGTACTACCAGTAGTGTCACCGTCGTTTCAGACCAATTGTTGGTTGGTTCTCACTCGATTCTCCCTCTCCAGATGGCCCATTCTACTACGGTCCCATGAGATACCACGGTTTCTACCGGAAATGTGGTTATCACTCAAGCTCCTATTGGAACGCCACTTCCACCTAGACGAAATTCGTCACTTCCCCCTGGGTATAAAGCTTTGAACACTTCCGTTGCTATCCCTACCCATAATCCATTTGGAGGGTCTAGAATTTTTGTTCCTCCTAGGTATAATGCTACAAGTCAGTTTGTTCCTACACTTGCCTAGATTCTCTCCGGGGGACCTTACGTTCCTCCTCCACCTTTGTTAGGAGGATCTCATCGTCTTGACCCTAGTGGCTCCAATCCAATTGGAGGCACCAGTCTTTTCATCACTTCTGGTTTCCAGATTCCTGTTGGAGGTCAACCTCAAGCTGGGGAGCAACCTCAATTTGGGGGACAACCTCAGATTGGGGGACAACCTCAACTTGGGGGGAAACCTCAAGTTGGAGTCCATAACCCAATTTATGGACAACATGTACCTGTTTTACAATCTCAACCTTGGAATCTTCCTTTCCAAGGAAATATATAACCGTCTGGGGGGAAACATCATCAAGTTAATTATTTTGTACCCCCTAATCTCGATCAACCGTATCCAGGTTCTTTGAATCCCACTTGGGGTAAAAAATTTCAATTTAATGTTTCTTTCCAAGGGAACACACCTAATCAACCCAATCCCGTGGGTTATTTGCCTCAAAAACCTCCACAACCGAATCTGTCAGGATTGTCTAATTATTTTCAGACTGCTTATGGTCCTACTAGTATACCTACAGGGCTTCCCCCTCAGAACTACCAGTTTCCTCAAGTGAACAGACAGTTGCCTTTTCTGGCCACTTTGGATTTGCCTGATTTGTCTAGGATTTTGAATGATCCTATTTTACATTCTCCCTATTGGCCCATCATATCGACCAAGTTACCGTATGACATTCCTAAGTTTGACGGTCGAGTGGGAGAAGATCCAAATAACCATGTTATGATTTTTCATCTATGGTGTTCATCCAACTCTTTGATGGATGACTCCATAATATTACGACTTTTCCAACAAACTCTCACGGGTTCGACAACAAAATGGTACATCGATTTACCACGAGGTTTATTTAATGACTTTAACACCCTAGCCATGGCCTTTTTGACATATTACTAGTTTCCAATTCAATATGAGACAGGGACCGAAATTTTGAGTTCTTTTAAACAATCCTTGTCCACTCATATTTCTGATCACATCCATGAGTGGAGGAGGAGAAGACATTGATTCAAAGTTCCTCTTCCTAATAAACTATTGGCTGAGTGGTTTACCAAATCACTCATTGGATCTATTGCTCGTGACGTTTCCATGGGTGGTGTTGTCACTGAAGAGTAAGCGATCAGTCATGCTCAGTATCTAGATCTCGTTTATTCACAAATGGGAACACTTTACGACTTGATCATTGATGCTCCTCGTCCTTCCAAAAATCCTACCCTAACACCTCCAACAACTTCTCATGTTGTTGATAGTGTGATTGACACCTTTCATGCTGAGACTCAGTCCACACACGCCAGTCACACCAATCCCAAATTCAATAATTCTAATGTACAAAATACTCCTACTCCTACTCCTCCCTACGACAAGACTACTAAAGTTAATTTGGTTCAATCCACACCTACCGGAAATAATCAAAATAAAAAGAAAGGGAAGGGTAAGAATAAGGACAAGAATAATAATCCACAATCTGACAAATCCAAAATATAGACTGCTAATGAGAAATATAAATGTAAACCTCGTTACCCTTGTCTTATTTGTGGTGACGATCATTACACGAAATATTTTCTGAGACACGTCGAGGTTACTAAGTTCCTCCAAGGGACCGGGAAGCCTTCTACACCTGTCGTTTTTTCACAACCTTTCCCTTCTTAGCAACAGGCCCAACTGGTCATTCATGACCAAGCTTCTCCTTCTACCTCATCTTATGTCCTTATGTGTACTAGTGACTCTAAAAATAACAAATTTGCATTCACAACTCAAGCCAAAGACTACTCTCTGTCAAAAGAGAAAGTTGATGATATACCACCTTCGTTGGTCCAACCTTCTCCTCCAACTTCACCTCCAAACGGTCCTCTTCATCTTGAAATACTGGGTATCGATATAGTCCTTTGCCCTCCTCCCAAGGGTGTTGTTCTAAAGTCTACGTTCAATCCTCCCGCACGTGCTGCCCAAAACTATAGTATTCTAGAAGACCTTGCACAAGAACCCTCTGCGATGTCAGCTCTCGAAGTCCTTCAAATTTTTCCTACTCAACGAAAGGAAATGTTAAAGGACGTTGGTGGAATTTATCCCATAGATACCAATTTAATAATCTTTGACTTGGAAGATCACATTCCAAGGCTTCCTCCTCAGTTATCATTTCATATCCAAGTTGTTGTTGAAAACAATAATATCTATAGAACTGTTATTGATGAAGGAGCCTCGACTTGCGTTATGTCTGATACTTAATGGAAAGCTATTGGCTCTCCTACCCTCATCGAATCACACAATACGCTTAAGGATTTCAATGGTATAGGTTTTGAACCTTATGGTGTTCTTCCTTCGTTGTCTATTACATTGGAAGGTAAATCGGTCAATGTCGAGGTTGAGGTCTTTAATGCACCTCTTGATTATAACCTTTTACTTGGTCGTAGATAGATTGATTCCAAGTGTGCAGTTGTGTCTACCCTTTTCCATGTGTTACGATTCTCGCACCAAGGAAAGGTCGTTACTGTTGAAAAATTGGCCTTCTTTAATTCCAATTCCCGTGCTAGCAATGTTCCCTTTATCTCAAAGACACCTCCTGGTTACAAGAATATTGGAGTGGGTCTTTAGAAAGATTCATCTTTGATAGGTACATTTCTAATCCCACCACCCGATATTCCCCTTCCTTTTGTTGCCTCAATTAACATGATCTCAACCAATGTTCGTGAAACCCCTAAGTCATATGACCCATGGGTAGTACCTAGCTCTGGTAATTACCTTCGTTACGGCGACAAAATGCCTTTAACTCCGGTCGAATCCGCTTATCAAGCTATTCAATCGACAACCCCCTCTCCTCCTTCTCTCTGTGATTCATCTCCTGATCTGTTCTGTTATCACTCCAAAAGTCACCCTAGACTATAATCAGGTGAGATTGGTAACATCAAAAGTTTTGTAAATGCAAATGAGTTTTTTAAAAGGTCAAATGGACTAATCATTCACAAGCAAACGAGGTCTTGATTAACTTCAGTCAGTGAATAGGAGTAAAAGTGAATAGGAGAAAGAATTAGCGAGGGAGGTGTAAAGGTCTGCTATTAACATCAGGTTTTCAAGCAACCCAAGCAAGAAAAACTCAAACATAAGATCCTCTTGAATTCAAAGTTTAAAGAAAAATGAATAACATCACAACAACATTATAATCAAACATTCATTATAACACAACCATGAAAAACTCATGTGGATCATCCAATCATGAATACTTTAGCATAAGAGGTAACAAGATGATGTAAAGAAAAATTGACTTCTACTAATAAAAAATTCTTAGGTCCAGTACATAACCAGAGAACAGTTTACCCAGTCAAACAAAATTACAATATGGGAGCCTCATCTCAACCATTCGAACCCCTTAAAGAATTTCATATATATATTCATAACAAAAAGGGAAGCAACAGCTGGAGGTATAAGCTGGCCTCCTTCCCTTGAAAATATCTAAGAATTTATTTCATCTTAACAACTTGGTTAACAACCTATGCTATAAAATAGGAAAATGTTGGTGACTAATCCAACCAATCTTCAAACTGACTTAATTCCCTTTTGCTGCGCAACTCCTTGTTTGCCATGTGTTTTTCAAGAGAATGTGGTTGTCCTCATGATGCCAGCTATTGTTTCTACAATGTTCTCCATCATTAGCTATCAAAAAATTTGTTAGCTTGATCTTACTGGATCCCTAGTGTCTGTTGGCAACTTCTTTGGGTAGCGGTTTGGGTAACGTACTTCAAAAATGGACAAGTAGAAAAGGTAGTGCCCAACCTTCTTATTCTCTGTGCAAAATCTGTCCTCTATGAAACATTAGGTAGAGAATTTAGGTAGTGCCCCTGTGGTGCGCCTATGTGTAAATTTCGTTCCTGCTAGATATTGGGTAGGGAAATTAGGTAGCGCCCGCAAAAAATGCAACACCTCCTTAACAGTCTTCAATAAATGATAAAACACTTTGAAGCCTTTCTTTGACAATTGTTCTTCCTTGCACTCTTTTGAGAGATGATAAGACTAATCGAAATCTTCTTCTGACTCATGGGCATATCTTCAACCACAAATAAAATCCCTTTTGAGCCTAATATCTTTTGTATTTGCCTCAAATATTTGAAGAAGAAAGTAATCTTTATCCATTTTAATGTTGATAATCATTTGGAATTATCCTCGACATATTTTGTCTCAAAAATATTTGATCTGAGAAAAAATACTAGCACTCTGCCTAGTTCTACGCTTTCGGCAGCTTATGTGCCTAAAACAGAGTGGGATTAGCTACCGAAAGCTCTGCTTTTGGCAGCTAACAATGCCTTTTAGAATCTGTCTAAGCTAATGAAAGCATAAGTCTTCAAAATTGTTTCAATACCAAGAACTGATATTCCCAAAACCCTTTTGACTCTATGATTGACTCTGCACCTTCTTGATGCTAGACTTTCAGAGTCGGAGCGATCTGCATATCGAGGACTGCCCATTCCTAGTACTTCTTCATCGATTTTATTACAGAAGTTCTAGCCTTCAAGGGCCACTATAACTCTTTTTCTCTTCATTCATGTAGTTAACCATCATTTGCAAACTCATATTTCCCAAACGATTCAGGCATAGGCGGGGCATGATCATTGTAGAAATCGCAGCGGCCCTTTTTGATGTTCAAGCAATGATGATATATTTTTGTGATCTTTCCTCATGACTTTGCATCACAACCTGATATCTTCAACCTGTCAAATAATCAAACATCCAACTATACTTACCCAAGAACATCTGCGCACAAATCCTCTACCTACAAATTAGGCGTTTGGCAAATGTTTATTTTGCACTCAGAGAACTCAGCATTGCACCTGTCCTTATCTTACTTGATTGTACGATAATTCCAACACCCATCCTTTTTTATCGTGGCGCCTTTGCATGGGTATAAAGACTGTGCGTTAACTTATGGCTTAGTTTTTAATGTGATGACTGGTGACTTAATTCATCACTTGATCCGTGGCTTAACTTGAGTGTCGACTAGTCTTTAGCTCGTAGCTCGAGACAATGGATAAGGCTTAGGGTTAAGTAAACGACACTTGTGCTTTGACATATAAGTTGGTTTGTGTATGACTTGTGATTTGGCTAGGATAG
>JASDQU010883953.1:0-21252 GCA_032191745.1 Picea mariana | reverse complement strand
CTTTCACATCTGAATATTTCATTGTAGTAGTGCTCACTCAAAAGGAAAAGAATAGAATGAAATTCCCAATATATTTCTTGAACATAGGTTTTCAAGAGACTAAGATAGATTACAAAGATGTTGAAAAATAAACGTATTCCCTAGTTAACGCAGTCAATAAATGCATGCCCTACATTATCAAAAGTCATATTGGTTTTATTGCTTCACACCCTGCTATCAGGTCCCTCTTATTTCAAAGGGAATTGGGAGAAAAATGTGGGACTTGGATGACAACCATCCAAGAATATGACCTCGATATCTATCCTACCAAACTTTTCTAAGGACAAGGTCTTTTAAAAGTAGAGGAAAAGGCATAAGACAATATTAGTGAGGAAGGTGGGGAGAATAAGGTTACCATCTATTAAGATATCCAATTCATCCCAGCCACTACATGCTCATGGTACCATGATATCAAGTTCTATAAAATGGTTCTAGCCCAAAATACTTAACCTTCAAAAATAAAAAAACATTAAGGCTTAAGTCCACATATACACTATGATTCATGAAATTATATTTAAAAAAAACTATCATGGGGTGTTGTTACACTATTTAGAAAAAACAGGTTATGCTATTTAGAAAAACCAGGCACAAAAAGTGTTTGGGTATATTTTCAAGAAGGGAAAGCGGGAGGTCACTACTCTAGGGACACTATGACCCATAAAAAAAATTCAATAATATATTAGTATCATACTTTGTTCAAACATTACCCCATGCATGTTAGGAAACATCACACTTACCATACATGTGTAGTTAAATAGAATAAAAAAAAAATAGTACTTTTGCAAGTAGTAAATATCAAGCAATTGTTTGAACAATGGGGTTTTGATGTAGTCAAATAATTGAAACCCAACTCATCCAATGGCCACAACCTTGTGTTAACAAACATTAATTATTTTACCCAATGGTCAAAATCCATACCTATCAAAATAGTTAATGAGGGAATAATGACCAAATTCATTGAACAACACATAGTCACTGGATTCATGGTACATGTTACCCCCTTTCACCTAGGAGTAACTAGAGGAGACCATGTCTCATGGCCCACAATAAATACAATGATCTGGATGATGATGATGATGATGATAAGTATTCTCATAGGAAACATCCCATCGTCCCTTCAGATGCCTCTCTCCTCATCAACATAGCTCATCACACCCAATCAACATGGTTCACTCGAAGAGGGTGGTCTAGCACATTATGAGGTACATTAGTCCTTGTTCCATTCAAAGTGTCATAATTAATGCATTTTTCATGTCATTGAGGATCATAGGTTCAAGTTTAATAATGAATCATAAGCTCAGAAATTATTCTTTTTTCCTTGTTTCATCTTGGTGGCCATCATTAGTGTCCTACTCATGTGTTGTCACTCTTGGGGAATAGGGGTACTATTGGGAGCCTTTGATAAGAGTAAAATACTGCTCCCCTCCATACTTAAAAGTTTCCATCCTAGGGCCTTCCATAGTGTAATAAACTTCTCCATGGTTGTTACATGTACACCAAAAAGGCCCATGGTTCATCCTCCTATGAGAAGAAGGGATAGAATGTCGAGGTTGATGCAGTTGCTATAAAAAATAAAGAAAGAAATTTGGGATAATGAATGGTCAAATTTAAAATCCAAAGGCTAACTTGAGCTCTACCCCCTCACTATGAGGTGATTGCCCCTAGTCCTAATGCATTGAATGCTTATCAAATAAAAGGACTTAATCCTGACAAGAAAAGGAAAGAATAAAATGCTTGAAACCTGAAAAGGGGACTTGCAATGCTTTAAATGAATATCAAAAGGCAAGAAAGGAGTTTGGAATACACACATTCCAAGGAAAGGGTATCTCAAGCAATAAGCGCTCCCTCTACAAAGGCGCTCATGGAAATGGACCAAGTACAGTACCTTGCATGTTAATGACACCATCACCATGAAGTTATCCCAACACATTTTCATTCACCATACTTACAATTAGAAAGGTTTCTTCAGGAATATCCTTCTACCTGGGTATTGGCACACCAAATAGGGTCTTTTGATGGTCCTCTCATACCTAAACTTGCCAAATTTCATAAAGTCTTGAGATAATGTGAAGTTTTAAGGGGATATCTAATGTGAATTGCACATGTGGCTTTTGTATTAAGTGATGGCCTATTTTGTATGTTTCTAACGGATCTTGAACCTTTTGATTGTTGGTATTACTTGATTCTATGGCTTTGTTGACTTGGATGTACTTGACATGGTTATTTGGATGACATCCTCATTCTTTCACCTAGGACATTGTGCATTTTATACAGGACATGGCACATGTGATGCAGAGTATTGGGTCACATGATGAATTGACACATTCATATGTATCCTCTCACACCTCCTAGACCCTAGATGATGGACAAATGAGCTATTATTTTATAGATATGGACATATTGGTTGACAGATGGGAAAGAACCCCACATCTTGGGCAGTGCACCCCTAATCTTATTATAGATTAGATAGAGGACGTCGCATTGGGACATGATTATATACCATTTATAGAGATGATGCACCCTTTTTCCGTCGTGGACGTTGGCCTCTTCACCTTGGAAATTGAGCACATTGATGATGATGTCATGCGCTAGGTGCTTTGATGATGATGGGGATTTGTTTCCATTGGGGAAGCATTTGATGGTTTGGGTCCTTGATATATGACATAACCTTTGATGAGGAGACATGGCGTCTGCCTTGCTTGCACCACTTGATGATGAGACAGGGCCTTTGGAGGCCTCCTACACCTTCTTGGAGCATGAAATCACCCACATGTGTGACCTTGGAGAACATATTTTATTGTATTAGCATATTATTCTATTGATTGAGGCTACTTGAGGAGTCGGCCTACACCTATCTCACTTGTATCATAGATTACTTATGTTTAGAGAGGCTTTAGAGGGTTTTAGTGCTAGGGTTGCCTCATATAAAGAGGCTAGTGCTAATCCTAAGCCAAATCATAACTCATCACTTATGAATCATCATCACTAGTTTTCTCTCTTCTCTAATTCGGTATGGAGTACTTGTGTGCACTTTTGGAAGGATGATCTTTGTTAGATGCTTTCTCTTGTTTTGATGGATGAATTTTGAGCTAGGGTTTCCTCATGCATAGTGCTTGATCTAGTAAGTGTTATTCTTCACGTTTTAATGATTTTTCATGGTATAATCCTTGTTCACAATATGTTATGGTGGATGCTCTATTAGATGGTTAATCGTTTCATGTTACCGTGTATGCTAGGTTCAATTTTTCTAGAAACCCTAGGAGGGATTAAGATTTTTTATCCCCCTCCCTATTTCCATTCATCTTGATTTGTTTAAGCATTTAAGACCTAGTCTAGGGGTTAAGATTGTTTATCCCCCTAGGGTTTTTCTTTGTCTAGCTCAAGACCTAGGGTTTATGATGGTATAAACTCTAGGTTTTGACCTAGTTCATTTAAGATCTTGTTGCTAAACGTTAGAGAAACAAAACTACACCTAGGGTTTATGATGGTATAACTCCAAGGGTTTGTTTGCTAGAAGGGTTGGCTTGGTTTTATGATGGTATAACTCCAATATTGTATCCTCAATCCCTTCTCTTGCCTTTATTAAGCTTCCAAGTGTTTGCTTTGACTCCATTTATCCAAACAAAGGAAAATGACACTAGTATAAGGCTCACAAGTGTTACAAAACCTCGATAAACTCTCTTTCTCCAAAAAAGGACTTGTTAATTATATGTCTTATTGCATTCTCATGCATATTATAGCCTAGATATTTGCATATCAAGTCATTCACTTGTTTCTATCATAATCATTAGTTACATCCATTAGGGCTTGGTTAAATTGTTGACAACTTACTTAATATCATGTTTAAAGAAGGTTGAAATCAGTGTTTGACACTTGGATTCTATTCTACTCTTTAAGGGTTATATTTTGAGAATTTATTTATTGATTTCAAGAGCTTATTTCTTGTTGTTGTTATAAAATATACTTTGTTCATATAACATTGTCATTTGCTGCAATTTCATTATAGCAGTTTATTTTCACTTGATAGTTAAAGTTTTGAGGATCATTTTCTACATTGATTAAACTTGATAATTGTTTGGAAACAATGGAATACTTCACATACACTCAATTGATCCATTGTAATGTCTCATTTTTTTATTTTCCCTTGACTCATCCTATCTCATGAAGTGACCAATACAAGGGGCCATAGAAATTCCCTTGGCTTGCTATAGGATCCCTTGAGGTCACAAGGGAAACCTTCCTTGTGTTGGATCTATTTACATCACTAAAACAAGGGAAGTACTTGCCTAGGTGATAGTGGAAATTACTTCCAATTGTTACACAAGTTTAGCATCTTGTGAAGGCTTTGCACAAGTGCTAGATTTTGTGATAATATTTTGGCGTCATTTTTTAGAAGAATCAAGTTAATCTTCCTAAGAGACTTACTTGGTAAGCATGTCTTTCAAGTCCTTCTCATCCAGGTTATGTGGCAACTCCATTGAGGGAAAATCCCCTTTATCTTATATTTATGATTCGTTTCTAACAAGATCATTTAGTGACTCCATTGAACCCAAGTATTGAAAACACTAATCAAGAGCCTAATAGAAGATTCGTCAATCCATGTAAATATTATCGAAGAAATCTTCCTCATAATTCTCCAATAATCAAGTCCTTGTTCAAAGGAAGACTTCCTTTATCCCCAATGGCTCAAGCTCAATGGCCATGGGTTGTCAATGTCTTCCAGCCTTTGGATATGTCTGCAATCCCGGAATACCATCATGCTTTGCCTCAAAATTTTGAGAAGTGGGTGCCCAAATTATTTAGTAATAACACCATTATTGCTAAAGAACATTTGGCCAAATTTTGGGGATCCCTTGAATGAAATTGTCCTCTTAATAATGACAATGAAGATATCGTTATAAGAATTTTTTCTACTACTGTTCGGCTCCACTATTTCCATGTTTTTCGCTATAAAAATGCATTCATTGTTACACATTTTCTCACATTTCGTTGTTAATACACACAATAAACCCTAATTAAATGTCATCACTCATCATTATATCCAGTGTGGTTAATACATCATTTTTTCTATTTTTTTAGTGGTTAAAATATGATTATATCATGGTTTACTGACGACGGTTCGTGAAGTGTGATTCTTGTACTAGCATGATCAGTATTCTTGTACCATAATTGCAGTTCAACATTCTCGCACCAACACTGCCATTTCGGTATTCGTCATTGTTTGGCATATTCATGCATTTCTAGTAAAAAATTGGGAACATGGGTTTTCTCCACAGAGACGCCGGCATGCAGACACATGTGTTAGAATTCACCCATATCGCATGTGTGGACCTCTGGCTCAGGGGGAATAATTCAGCCAAAATTAATAAAAGTTCTAGACAATCAATTTCGGCATCGATTTTCGTACAAATAAAGAAGAATATGAAGAATCTCGAACATGGGTTTTGTTTTGAACATGGAAAATTGAGTCCTTTGTGCGTCATTTTTCAAACAAAGGAACGGCTGAGGAGTTATTGTTGGTTCCTTAAATTGACATTTGCACAAAGTTCATGATATGTCCATATTTGATGGTGTGGCCTTGGGTTTAACGTCAAAACAAAACTGGTACGAGGATATTTGTTGGTTGCAATTGTCTCCTCATTTGTAAAGTTAATTTGTCCATTAAACAATGGATCGATAGACCCAAGGAATTCGTTGAGTTGGAAGTAAAATATATAAATGTAACTATTGTAAAGCGTGGAGGGGTGAATTGGAATAGTTAGTTTGAGCAAATTATTAGTGTTGAGCATTCATTTGTAAACATAGGTTGGAATTTATTTAATGAAGACTTAACTGCTGAAATTTTGAACATCTCTTCTGACTGAGTTAACTTCTCCAAGCGCGTCATTCCGGTCGGGAAGGACCCCTCGATCCGGTAACACCTTGGATTTTCATCTATCTAATAGTCTAGATTGCATTTTTATTTGATTTCAGTTTATATTTGCATTCAAATTAAGTTTTTGTAATTTCAATTTGCATATTTAATTAAGAGATTTCCCCTCGGATCGAGAACACCCGCATTCATATTTTCTCTATGTTGATTCCATCTTAATCACCCTTCATTCTGCAATTTAATTTTCTCTTCTTCTATGATTGAGTATGTTATTTAATTCACTCATGTTTCTTTACTTTCCACACTAATTTTCTGCCTAAAACCTCCCCAACCATCCCATGCAATTGTTGCCATTCATTCTGCACCCACGCATACTCTGTCATTACGCTCCAATTTGGCTCTGTGTTATCTTTTTTTCATCTCCACGATCTGATTTCTTATTATATCCATCTCACTCACCTTTTTCCAATGTTGTCTCTTCATTCAGTTGAACACTCGCTCCTCTCTTGTCTTCATTCTTTACGCTTAGTTTGCACATCCATCCATTCGGATTGTTCCCCTCACACCCACAACTATTCACTTCAATGTTGTCTTTAACACCATCTCCATTCACTTACCTCTTACTCCTTTGACACTACAAGAGATGTATGTTTATGTCCATAGATTTTTAGGTTTTATTTGGTATTCTCGTGTTATATTGGTTTCATATATCTCGTGTCATATAGTTTTCTAATATGTGAATATTTTGATACATTGTCATAAGATTGCATATTGAGTTCTTTTTTATTTAATTATTATATGTTGTGTTATACGTTGTGTTGATTTACAGGTTACATTATTGTGTTGTATATAAGTATTGTTGTTTGTTAATTGTTCTTTAAGTGTTCTGATGTGTATTGTTATAATGTTTATTTATTGAGGACACATATTTGTTATAACTTTTTTCTTTATTTGTTTTTATAACCCTTTGTTAATAGTCATAACTTTATGTTATATATTTATAATGTTTTGTTAATTGTTTGTTTAATAGTTTATTTGTGATATGTTTGTTAATATTGTTTACATATTTTTAATAATATTGTTTAGTTTGTTTCATATTATGTTATATTGTTTGTCAGGTTGTCATTATGTGTTGTTTTATTTTTTTAAGTATTGTTAAGTATTGTTAAGCGTTATGCAGAAGGAGTATGCTTGTAGAGTGATTTCAAAATTAATTTTGTACTCGCACATTTATTCTTGCATATAAAACAAAATTAATCTTGTATTTATATATTGACTTCACTTTCATTTTCGGGTGTATTTTTTGAGGACATTTCATTTGCATAGTTTAAATTCAGATTATGTTTCCTATTTGTTCGATTTTCCCTTTAGCTATTTTGTTCTAATTTGGTTTTTCCATAGTTTAAATTCCTTTTATTTCTGCACTTTGATTTTACTTCTACTTCTACTTTCATTCATTTTGAAGTGTGCTTGTCGGAATTAGTTGTTAGCATAGGTTAGAATAGGATTCAATCTTTCATTTACTATGCTTGCATCTCTAAGTTTACGAACTCTCGGTCAATAATTTAATGTTGATAAATTAATGCATATGTTTTACCCAACATTTTTGGTGTCGTTGTTGGGGAGGTGCTAAAGGGATTAAAGTATAGGTAGGTAGGTTGCCTTTAAATTAGATATCCTGGTAGACGACAAGACGGTAAGACGAGAGGTAAGAACTTGTGCATCCACTTTCGTGGGTCTTTACATAAACCTAGGTTTGTTGCTTTTGCAAGTGTGTTTCTCTTTCGCAAGGTGTGTTTAATTTTCTGCAAAGTGTGTTTACTTTCCTTCAAGTGTGTTTCTTTTCATGCAAGTGTGGTGTGATTTTCAAATTATTCAATCAGTTTCTATTATTTCTTATGGTTTTCTTAAAATTGTTTCGAGTGTTAGTTAGTTTTCATTTCATTTTTCATCAAAAATATTAAAAATCGAAAATATTTTGGGTATTGTAAGAACCCCATGTGTTAATCCATGTGTGAGACAGGACCCATCAACCAACAACATGGATTCAAATATGATAATGAGTTTGGAAGAACTCTCTCAAATCCTAGCAGCAGTTGGGATCTCTTCTTCTTAGGAAGACCACATCTTGACAGTAGTCAGGAACCTATCTACTTCTCCAAAATACATAGAAGAACCAAAGTTCCATACGCCACATCCACGAGAAGATCTAGAAGCCTTATGTAATCACCATTTCCGACCTATAGAAGAGACTAAAGAATCATGGACCACATCTGATGGAGAGACACCATTAGAATATGAGATGGAGGAGTTCCTAATATGCCTTTCTAAAGATCCTTTATGTAATAACGAGACCACTCATTGGAAAAAAGACGATCTACATGGAATGATAGAGGGAGACATGAAGAGTGTTCTAAATGAGGAAGTGAACCAAGAAAATCATGACTTTATCGAACATCGGTTCCAGACAATGACCAGATTGAACCACCACTCTCTTCTTCGACAACTCTTCACATCCTATCATTCGAATCAGTCGGTTCCTCATGTTCAGGTACTTATTAAAGTATATTGTTCAAACCTGAATGTGAGTATATTCATAATCATGTTACGCACGTGGCTTCATTTGAAATATTCATATGCTTGAAAATGGGTCTTTTCTTAGGTAAGGTAGGATAATAAATGAATAAATGTTGCATATAGTTTTTAGTTTGGTGTAGCATCGTTTGTATGTCCTTCCGAATGAAGCTGTTGATCCAGGTCTTGAAACATGTCAGTCAGCTCGAAAGAAAAAACGACCTGCCTTTGTGCTGCGTGCTCCACCGAACATTTTGAAATAATTGGAACTATCAGGTTGAGAAACTAATCGTAAGGGATTCTGTTGCCCCCAAAAATTTTAATATGTTTTTCAACTAATAGTCAGATCTTTTTCCAAGTTTTCTAAATAAATTAGTCTATGATGATTTGTTGGAGTTTTGCAAGTATCCTCTTTTCAACTGGATTGGGATAACATCTTCATGACTTATTCAAGGAAGTAATTTCATTTCTTTTGGTTCTTTTGTTTCGTCAAAACTATCTTCTATTTTGATATTTTATTACCTAAGACTGTTTTGGGACAACTGAATTTCATTTCCTATTACCTCCCCTAAACTTTGTTTGTTTGAAAATTGTTCTCTAACTTTTATTAGTTTTCCCTACTATTTTTCTGAATTGTTTTCCTTGAAGAAATTTACAGTTTAGGTAATTTTTAATAATGAAAAACTAAAAAGAAAAGAGTTCATTATCAAACCAAAGACTTCTTGACATAACCAATCATTTTTAGTTCTTTTAGATATTTTTTTCCCTTCTTTATACAAAATTTCATATCATTTATTATAGCCATGTCGTTGATTATACTATGGGATTACATAAAGTTAAAATTCCATATTATGAGGCCCAAAGACAACTAGTACAACCTAATCTAATATCAAGGTTGGTCAGTAGAGAATCCCTATTAAAGAGTATCAGGAGAGTGCATGAAGTTTCTACCCATGGGAACACTACTATAATCCTATGTGAAGAAGATGACCTTAGGGACTAGAGGTACTTTAGGTTATTCTATAATAGCCTCATCCACCACACATTAATTAAATTTAACCATGATATGTCTTTGGATTGATCTAAATACATAAGTCTATTTTTCATGCGAACAATCTTTTATGGAAAATTTGTAGAATATATTCCAACCTAATACCATCTCATCATGTAAAAAGGTTTTCAGAGTTGCTCCTCCATTCACCCATCCAAAATCAACCTATGAAATTTTATCTTAAGGGTGAAGTTTGGGACAAGATCCTATGATGGAAAATGGGTGTAAGAGGATAACCCATCGGGATATTGAACAATTATGTTGGCAACAGGTACCAACATGTGGTATGACTAGGCAAACCCATTAGGGTACTAAACAGGCTCGTGGGAAATGGGGCATTCTTCCTAGGGGGGGAGATATTTCTTAGATGTCAAAATTACCCCATTGGAGTACTGAACAGACTTGATGGCAATGGGTTCTGGTTTTGATATGCCTAATCTATATTTGTCTGTATGAACGATATACTTGTGTAAATCATTAAGAAGAAGCATGCATGGTTGAACTAAAGGTTAAATAAAATCCATCTATTTTTCATTTGAGAATAAACCTAAGTTGACCTTAAGACCCTATCATCCAATTCATACTATATCTAAGATGTATTATCTTAAGAGTGAGACCATAATCTTAGAAGTTTAATATACTCAAATGTGAAATTTATCTTTATTACTTGAATGACTGTAAATCTTTTCAGAGTGAAAAAGGTTGATTGGTTTCCTATGAGGTTTTCATTTGTTGAGACTACTCATACTCTTTGATTTTCCTTCCTAAAGGAGAAGAACAAAATCCCTACTCTAATTTATACAGGGCTCTCTGAATATAAGTGTTGCTAATATTTTGATGAATTTTGTTTAATCAAGGAAATAGAAATATTTGTTATAGAACAAAAAAGTTTATTATACAATTTTTGTGGGTTATGCTTGAATTATCTCGGTCAGTCATAGAGGAGTGATATTCGAAAATTTTCAAAATGTGACATTAGATTTACTTCATGTTATGATCAGTTTATTATATGATCTTATGATTTTCTCTCTGTGTGGTCAGGCTTAGCACTCATGGACTTTGTGCCAACGATTCATCAGCAGCTCTCAGATTTTTATTCTTAGTAACTCTCTGATTGGTACCAACAAAAGTTGGAAGCAGTTTTTTTTCTTGCAGCCGCATGCCACTCAGTCTTAAGTGGTTTGCATGAGGACATGCAAACTCTTGGGTTTGAGGGAGATCTCCAGATATTCATAGCCTCTCTTCAGCATCTCCAGCATTTCTAGTTCATTTTAGCCAATTGTTTTTGTAGAATTCAACGTATCAGCATCTGCTCTCTTCAGCTCTCATCATATTTTGTGTAGCTCTCATCAGCTTTGTTCTCTTCAGTAGTTCTCATCTTTGTTCTGCCTCATCTGTAGCTTTTTTATCCGGATTTAGGAGCGGAATGAACTGATTAATAGACTGAATACAACAAACACAGATATATGGAGAATAACACAAAAATCCAGTGAACAATATCTTCTATTAAATAATGAAATAGGTTGAAACTGTAAAACTACAGAACTGAAACTTGCTCGAATGCTGGTAGTTATCTCTGAGAAGAGATGTGGCTTCTACGCGCATCCATCTGAGAAGAATGGATTACAATGAGGCTCCATAGGCCTTTTTCATATTACTCGTGAATGCCAAAACCCTATACATCCAAAAACCTAACCCTAGAAGGTGAAACGCCAAAAGTTATGTGGGCCCTATATGTAAGTTGGTGTAATTTGGTACCTCAACTTCCTAGGTTCGTAACTTTTGCATACGACCTCTGTTTTAGGTGCGTGATAGCCTGTTGGAAAGGTATTTTAGAGAACTAAACATTCCACCGTCAAAATCTAACTTCGTCTATAGTTTGACTATGGCGAGCCAAAAAAATAACGTTTAGGGCCCCAGAACTATAGCAAGATGTGCTGACATGAAAACATACAAAATAAGCCAGTTGGATTAGGCAAGAGGCCACCCGTATCCACCTAGAGGATGTGTGGGGCTTCATACAGCTGCAGAAGTGTATAACCCACAATTACAAAGCAGTACAGAAGAACGTGTTGAACAAAAACGGACACGAGGAGCCAATTGGAATAGGTAGGTGGAAACCAATATCGACCTGGATCAATCCTCCCCCCTTAGGAAGCAATGGTCTCCATTGCGTTGAATTCCCCCATCAAGTGAGGAAACTTCTGATGTATTTGGACCCGGGTGAGCCACTTGACTTGGTGTAGGAGTTTCCCTACCTTGACAACCCGATAAAGATGGATTTGTTGCTAGCGAGTGCCCTTGACCTATGTGTCCACGATCTGATCAGTGGATGCTTGTTCCATGAAGTAAGGGTTGAGCTATGTTGGTGTCAATTGTTTTGTGATCTCACAAGTGTCCAATAATTGTGGAAAATATGGTCGAAGGAGGTCCACATTGAATACTGGATGTAGACCAAGGAAGGGTGGAGTGTTGAGATCAAAAGCATTTCTACCCACAGCCTTGGTGATAGTGTAAGGCCCATAACGAAGTGGGAAAATATTCTGATGGGGCTCGGTGAGATGCTCCTTCTACAGATGTAACCAGAATTTGTCACCAACCTAAAACTGGTGTGGTACCCTGTGTTGATCATGGTGTTCCTTGTACTTAGCATTGGATTTCTGCAAAATCTTCTGGACCTGTTGGTAGATGTGTTGAATATGTTCAATGAATATGGTGGCTTTTTCGATCACAGACTAATCAGGGGAAGATTTTATCTGTGCGGTGGAAAGAGGGAGTGCAACATCAATGAGTCCCAAGGGTTGGAATCCCAGACCCACCTGAAATGGGCTATGGTCGGTGGAACTATGGAGAGACCTGTTGTAACTGTGTTGGACATAGGGAAGACTCTTATCGTCCCATGTACGTGGATGCTTAGAATTGTACATGCGCAGGATGTGCACAATCATTCGATTGACGAAATCAGTTTGGACATCGGTTTGGGGGTGGAAAGCAGTGCATTTTTTTAGCTTGGTGTCCAACAAAGACCAAATAATCGACCAAAAGGTGTTGAGGTAACTGTTGTCTCAGTTGGAGATGATGGTCTGTGGTATCCCAAAGTGGACCCACACTTTCTTGAAGAAGAGCTTGGCAGTCTCTTCCATTGTGACAGTCTTCTTACAAGCTATGAGGATGGCCATCTTTGAAAACCGATCAACGACCACAAGCACGCAGTCATTTCCTTGCTTGGTGGATGGAAAGCTAGACATATAATCCATTGAGATGGATTCCAAAGGTTTCTCGGGAATAGGAAGAGGGGTATATAAGCCTTGATTCTTGATGGATGGCTTGGAAATGGCATGGGAAGTGCAAGATCTGATATACTTGTTGACGTCATGTCGAAGTTTTGGCCAATAAAAAATTTTCTGAAGAATAGCCACGGCTTTCTCTACACCAAAATGTCCTGCCACCCGGTTGTAGTGGGCCTCCCAAATCAGCTTTGCACGCTCGCTTGTAGGAACACAAAGGTGGCCTAGGTGGGATAAGAGTTCGTCCTAAATCTGAAAATCAGTGACAGTTGCACCTATACCCAAGAGCTGATATGTGGTGGCAAAGTTTGGATCTTGTTGATAAAGTTGGGGCCACTCAGAGGGTTCATGTCCAGGCACAGGAATGGAGCACAGTGGTGAGTGCAGCCACAGGGGGGTGACTGAGGCAATTAGAGACACGATTGGAGATACATGTCTTATACCTAATGTAGAGATGAAACTATTGCAGGTAGGTGGACTACTTATGGCGGTCGTTCTGTAATTTCCCCTGTTTTTGTATGAACTGCAGAGGCTTGTGATCAGTGTGTATGATCGTCTCTTTCCCAAAAATGTAATGTTTCTATTGACGACAGGATTGTACAATGGAATACATTTCCTTTTCATAGGTGGGGAATTTCCAGACAGTATCGGAGAGTGTCTCAATATGGTATGCCACCAGATGCCTGTGCTGAGTAAGAACTGCGTCCACGGCATAATCAGATGCATCAGTCTCAATCTCGAATGGTTGTTGCAGATCAGGCAAGGAGAGTATCGGAGTTGAGCACAAGTTATGCTTTAGATCATTGAATGCTCGTTGTTTCTCCTTCCCCCACACGAACTTGGCCCTACCACTGCCATTGGTCACCTGGTTGAGGGCCCATGCAATATGGGAGAATCCCAACATGAACCGTCGGTAGAAGTTGGCTAGCCCCAGAAAGCTCTGAAGCTCGGTCAGTGTGGTCGGGGCTGGCCAGTCATGGATGGCTTGGATCTTAGTTGGATCAACATGTACCCCATGCTCATCAACAATGTAGCCCAATTATTGGACCTTGTTCATGCCAAAAGAGCATTTTTCCAAGTTTACATACAGCTTGTGTTGTCGCAGAGTGCTCAAAACCTGTTGAGTATGTCGCATGTGCTCTTCCCATGTTCTGTTGAAGATGAGGATGTCATCCAAATATACCACCATAAAGGAGTTGGTGAAGGGTCTCAATAGATCATACATCAACCTCATGAAAGTGGTTGGTGCATTTGTTAAGCCAAAGGGCATGACTAGCCATTCGTAGAGACCTTCCATAGACTTGAAGGTTGTCTTCCATACATCAGTTGGTTCAATGGGAACCTGGTGGTAGCCAGACTTTAGGTAAATCTTGTTGAAGAACTTGGCCCCATTGAGTTGGTCAATAAGGTCATCAATCCTTGGAATGGGGTAGCGGTTCCTGACTGTGATTTTGTTTAAGGCTCTGTAATCAATGCATAGTCACCAAGTCTCGTCCTTCTTCTACACTAGTACAATCAGGCTTCCACAAGGAGAGGATTTGGGTCTGATGTGCCCCTTTTGAAGAAGCCCTCGGATATGATGCTTCATTTCATCATTCTCCATCAGCGAGAATCGATAGACTAGTCCATTAGGTAGAGGTGTAGCGGGGGTCAGATCAATTGGATGCTTGACTTGGCAATGTGTCGGTGCACCTGTAGGTGAGGAGAAGATATCGTTGTATTCTTCCACAATCCCGGCCACTTGCTTCTGCTACGAAGAGAGGTGTTGTGTAGAGGCCACAGATGTGGCGCCGACCTTCTACTTACTATGAGCACGGATCACAAAGAAGACAAAATTCTCGGTCTGTGAAATCACCTTACTACATTTCTTAGAAGAGATTAAAAAAACAGTAGTAGGCAGCGCTACCTTTGGGATCCTGTACAATTTTATACCCAAAGTAATAATAACACTATGGGGTCTAGACTCATACATAGCATGATGCTTCCACAAACATGGTTTTCCTAAAATAACATCACAAACTTCAAGGGGAGCAATATCACACAGTACCTCATCTTTGAAAGGCTTGATGTCGTAGGGAAAACGACACTGTTGGCTGACACGGAGATATATTCCTTGGCGAAACCAGCCGATGGTGTAGGGTTGCGGGTGCGGTTTCATTGGCAGGTCCATCCGCTTGATGACCTCTACTGAAATCAAGTTCTTCTAACTACCCCTATCGACAATTAAATGCATCGGAGCCCCCTTGACCCACATCTGTGAGTGAAAGAGGCATTCCCCTTCCTCTGGTTCTTCTGGTTCGCTCGACCAGACTTTGGTGGTAGCGACAGTGGAACTGGGTTCAGCATCGATAATCCACTTCCCTCCTTCATGATTTGACTCAAAATCTGAATCGGCCTCTGACTCGGAATCCTTCAACTCGGCCACGAGGGACTGCTTGGAGTGGCATTCTTTGGTGTTGTGCCAAGGACTTTTATGGTACTCGCACCATTTTCCTATGTACTTCTTCGTCTTCTAATTTCCCTTCTTGTGTTGCAGCTTGGACTAGTTGTCCTGAGGGAGGCCATCTCGACTTGGTCCCTTGTTGTGTGGTTTGGGGCTACCTTTTCCATGCTTCAACTATGAAGGGTTTGCAGATCCAAACTCTTGTTGTTTTTGCTTAAATTTATTCTCGATCTTGACAGTGTATCTATAAGTCGTTCCCAAAGAGGCGATGTCCAGGAACTCCAATTTTGTCTGAATGTATCTATGAAAACAGTCATGGTATTTGAGCACCAGATGATGCTCAGAGTCTTTGATACCCAATTTGGTGTGTAGGGTATGGAAAATATTGGTGAAATTTGGTACTGTCTGGTCCATTTCTTGACGTAGGGTGGTCCATCTGGTGTATTGGTCCTTGTAGCTTCAAATGGGGTAGTATTTTTCTTTAATGGCGTCCCGGAAGGAATCCCATGTAAGGGCCACCACAAATATTGCAGATTCCTCCACGGCCCTTTGCTCAGAGTAAGTATCCCACCAGTATTTAACATGGGGAACGTCCTTGAAGAGTTCAAAAGTGATCTTTTCCCTATCGAAAAAATTGTGGACCAAAAAATATCCTTCGAGTAGATTCAACCATTTATCTACAGCATCTACATCTATCAGTCCTTCAAATAAAGGAATATTAAAATTTGCATGTACCATGAAGGGGGTTGCATGGCCGCTTGATGAATATGCTTCTCCTGTGGGCAGTCGTCGAAGGATCTGCGCGAAGTTGTCCATCATTTCGTTCCTTTGTCACGTGAGGGCTTCGTCGAGAAACATTTTAATAGGATATACTGCTCCATCATATTTCTTTTCATCCCCCATGGGTTGTTTTCGAGCTCGGCGTGACCGATCTGGTAATGGCTCGATTGGTTCAAGTCCCAACTTCTTGTACCTAGATCTTATCAGGGACATGCACGAAGAAAAATAAATGAAGAGAAACCTGCCCGGATACCACTCATCCGGATTTAGGAGTGTACCAAACTAATTAACAGACTAAATACAATAAACACATAGATATGGAGAATAACACAAAAATCCAGTGAATGATATCTTCTATTAAATAATGAAATAGATTGAAACTGTAAAACTACAGAACTGAAACTTGCTCGAATGGTGGTAGCTATCTCTGAGAAGAGATGTGGTTGCTACGTGCATATGTCTGAGAAGAATGGATTATAATGAGGCTCCATAGGCCTTTTTGATATTACACATGAATGCCAAAACCCTAGACATCCAAAAACCTAACCCTAGAAGGTGAAACGCCAAAAGTTATGTTGGCCCTATATGTAAGTTGGTGTAATTTGGTACCTCAACTTACTAGGGCTGTAACTTTTGCATACGACCTTTGTTTTATGTGTGTGATAGCCCGTTGGAAAGGTCTTTCAGAGAACTACACATTCCATTGTCAAAGTCTAACTTTGTTTACAATTTGACTATGGAGAGCCAAAAAAACAATGTTTAGGGCCCCAAAACAACCCTGGAAGTACAGCAAGATGTGCTAACATGAAAAAATACAAAACAAGTCAGTTGGATTAGGCAAGAGGCCACCCGTATCCACCTGGAGGATGTGTGGGGATTTAGACAGTGATAGAAGTGTAGAACCCACAATTACAAAGCAGTACATAAGAACGTGTTGAACGAAAACAGAGACGAGGAGCTAGTTGGAATAGGTGGGTGGCCACCAATATCCACCTAGATTACTTTCAATGGTCCACATCATGGTTCCACATATCTTTCATCCTATTCTTCATAATTTCCACTTCAGCGTGCATTAGAATTCAAAGCAAAGGTAACTTGAGGTAAAACATGTATAAATCTCTTTAATTTACTAAAAATTTGGAAAACATGATGCATAACCACTATTACCTACTTCACACTCCACTATACATTATTACCACTTAGAAAGTCCCATCACAACCAATCAGTAAACCTTTCATTTTCACTCTACTAGTCATAATGAAAATTATACTCTGATCATAAGACGAAGCAATGAAAAGGAAATATGTGGTATACAAATACAAACATAAAGCAACATCTTTAGTGTCTTCTCTTTGTACATCATAAAGAATTCCTAGTTCATATGAATGTTTTGAATAAGAGGATGAAGTCATTGTTGCCTACCCAAGAAAAGAACCACAATTAAATCTTGGTCTTAGAATGAATGTTTTGAATAAGAGGATGAATTCATTGTTGCCTACCGAAGCAAAGAACCACAATTAAATCTTGGTCTTAGAATAAATATAGGATAAAGAGTATAAAGGTGTCCAACTTCATATGGCCACCATCCCCATCATTTCACATTCTCCACACTCATACCATTCACCATCACCCCGTGATAACCCATCCCTTGATTATCCTCCATTTTCATGATAATTTTCTTTCTCTATTTTAAATCAATCTGTGACAGTATAATCAATTTCCAGGGTGTCGCTCCACAAGAACCAACACCTACACAAAGAAACAATGTCACATAAATTCATAAGCAGACTATCATGAGTTCACATTGTTTGCATGAGGACATGAAAATTCTTGCGTTTGGGGGTGTGTTGGGCTCCACTTTTTCCATGTTTTCCGCTATACAAATGTATTCACTATTACACATTTTCTCACATTTTGTTGTTAATACACACCTAAACCCTAATTAAACAACATCATCTATCATTATATCTAGTCTAGTTAATACATCATCTTTTCTATGTTTTTAGTGGTTAAAATATGATTATATCATGGTTTAGTGACGACCGTTCGTGAAGTGTGATTCTTGTACTAGCACAATCAGTATTCTTGTACCATAATTGTAGTTCAGCATCCACGCACCAACAATGCTATTTCGGTATCCGTCATTGTTTGGCATATCCATGCATTTCTAGTAAAAAATCAGGAACGTGGGTTTTCTCCACAGAGACTTCTGCATGTAGAAAATGAGTCAAAATCCACCCATCTCGCACATGTGGACCTCCATCTCAAGGGGAATAATTCAACCAAAATTAATAAAAGTTCTAAACAATCAATTTTGGCCTCGATTTTCGTGCAAATAAAGAAGAATATGAAGAATCTAGAACATGGGTTTTGTTTCAAGCATGGAAAATTGGGTCTATTGCAAGCCGTTTTCCAAACAAAGGAACGATTGAGGAGTTATTGTTGGTTCTTTAAATTGACATTTGCACAAATTTTGTGATATGTCCATATTTGATGACGTGGCCTTGGGTTTAACATCAAAACAAAACCAGTACGAGGATATTTGTTGGTTGCAACTGTCTCCTCATTTGTAAAGTTAATTTGTCCATTGAACAATGGATCGATAAACCCTAAGGAATTCGTTGAGTTGGAAGTGTGATATATAAATGTAACTATTGTAAAGGGTGGAGGGGTGAATTGGAATAGTTAGTTTGAGATGATTATTAGTGATGAGCATTCATTTGTAAACAGAGGTAGGAATTTATTTAATGAAGACTTAATTGATGAAATTTTGAACATCTCTTAGAACTGAGTTAACTTCTCCAGGCGCGTCATTCCAGTCGGGAAGGGCCCCTCGATCCGATAACGCCCTGGCTTTTCATCTATCTAATAGTCTAGATTGCATTTTTAATTGATTTCAGATTATATTTGCCTTCAAATTCAGTTTGTGTAATTTCAATTTGCATATTTAATTAAGAGATTTCCCCTCAGATCGAGAACACCCGCATTCATCTTTTCTCTGTGTTGATTCCATCTTAATTGCCCTTCATTCTACAATTTAATTCTCTCTTCTTCTACGATTGAGTCTGTTATTTAATTCACTCTTGTTGCTTTACTTTCCACATTAATTTTCTACCTAAAATCTCCCCAACCTTCCCATGCAATTGTTTCCATTCATTCTACACCCACGCATACTCTGTCATTACGCTCCAATTTAGCTCTACATTATCTTTTCTGCAACTCCACAATCTGATTTCTTATTATATCTAGCTCACTCAACACTTTCCAACGTTGTATCTTCATTCAGTTGAACACTCGCTCCTCTCTTGTCTTCATTCTTTGCGCCCAGTTTGCACATCCATCCATTCGGATTGTTCCCCTCACGCCCACAACTATTCACTTCAACATTTTCTTTAACACCATCTCCATTCACTTGCCTCTTACTCCTTTGATGTTACAATAGATGTATGTTTTTGTCCATATATTTTTAGGTTTTATTTTGTATTCTCGTGTTATATTGTTTTCATATATCTCGTGTCATATTGTTTATCTAATATGTGAATATTTTGATACATTGTCATATGATTACGTATTGAGTTCTTGTTTATTTAACTATTATATGTTGTGTTATACGTTGTGTTGATTTGCATGTTACATTATTGTGTTGTTTATAAGTCTTGTTGTTGTTTGTTAATTGTTGTTTAAGTGTTATGATGTGTATTGTTATAATGTTTATTTATTGAGGACGCATATTTGTTATAACTTTTTTATTAATTGTTTATTTGTTGTATATTTATAACCCTTTGTTAATTGTCATAACTTTATGGTATATATTTATAATGTTTTGTTAATTGTTTGTTTAATAGTCTATTTGTGATATGTTTGTTAATAGTGTTTACATATTTGTTATAATATTGTTTAGTTTGTTTCATATTATGTTATATTGTTTGTCATGTTGTAATTATAATTATGTGTTTTTTTAATTTTTCAAAATATTTTAAAATATTGTTAAGTGTTATGTAAGGTTAGAAGGATTATGCTTGTAGAGTGATTTCAAAATTAATTGTGTACCCACACATTCATTATTGTACATAAAACAAAATTAATCATGTATCTACACATTGACTTAGCTTTCATTTATGGGTGTATCTTTTTTAGGACATTTCATTTGCATAGTTTAAATTTAGATTTCATTTCCTATTTGTTCGATTTTCCCTTTAGCTAGTTTGCTTTAATTTAGTTTTTCCATACTTTAAATTCCTTTTATTTCTACACTTTAATTTTACTTCTAATTCTGATTTCATTCATTTTGAAGTGTGTTTGTCGACATTAGTTGTTATCATAGGTTAGAATAGGCTCCAATCCTACAATTCTTGTGCTTGCATCTCTAAGTTTACGAACCCCCGGTCGATAATTTAATGTTGATAAATTAATGCATATATTTTACCCAACAACTACCCTTGTAGAAGACGTTAGAAAATGGTACAATATCCTTCCTGATAAAAGTATCAAAACTTGGGATGATTTCTATAATGATTTCATGAAGAGATGGTAAAATAAGAGGTATCCTAGAATGTTATTGCTGCAATTGAATGAGGCAAAGAAAAAAGATAATGAAATTGTTAAAGAATTTGACACTAGATTTGAGAAATTACTTCAGCAAATCCCTGACAATATTAGCACCAAGGATGATGTTGTCATTCTCCTCTATACCAATGTCTTTGAAGAGAAATTTGGGTTTATGCTTAAGGACAAGTCCCCAAATACTCTTGGGGAGGCACAAGAGCATTCCGCTAAAATTGAAGCAAACCTTCTATCTTCTAAGGTGGAACTTTTCCATGCTCTTAGAGCCAAGGCTGAGACCAAGCGAAGGAAATTACATAATGTTGAGCCTGCTCAATACCCTATGACATTAATGACTAAAAAATTTTAAGAAATCATAACCAACCTTTCCCAAAATCAATCCTTGATTATGAATAAGATTACTAACATGGAAAGGGTGCAACAAGAAGTTTTTTATCCTAAACCTCAGTACAATGGTAAGCCTCAAACATGAAAGGATGGAAACCTAGACCTCCAAATGAGCAAAGGGTTCCCAATACTTTAGCACCCACTAATTTCATAAACCAAGAAGAAATCCCTTGGTACTATTTATGATCCGGATTATTTTCGGCACGAAATGAGATCAGAGATATAATAAAGAAATGCACAAAGATGTCACAAATAT
>JASDQU010883951.1:14047-30000 GCA_032191745.1 Picea mariana | reverse complement strand
GATGTCTGGCCATGGGTTTACCCATGTTTAGGCCCTTTTTGACATATATAAATAAGTAGCTAGGCGATGTAAGAAGTAGTGACAATATCGAGGAGGATCTAAGTGTTGTTGTGCTAAGTTCAATTGATAGTTGTAAATGCTTTGTCCATGTTGTGTTGAACGCTTGCAGAGCTAAATGCAAGTGCTTGTAAGAATATTGTGTGTAAATTGTAAGAGGGATTTGTGTTGTAACCTAGCTCGGGGAATTAGGGTTTATGTAATGGATATGGGGATGTCTGACCATGGGTTTAACCATGTTTAGGCCCTTTTTGACATATATAAATAAGTAGCTAGGCGATGTAATAAGTAGCGATAATATCGAAGAGGATCTATGTGATGTTGTGCTAAGTTCAGTTGATAATTGTAAATGCTTTGTCCATGCTGTGTTGAACGCTTGCAGAGCTAAGTACAAGTGGTTGTAAGAATCTTGTGTGTAAATTGTAAGAGGGATTTCTGTTGTAACCTAGCTCAGGGAAAGAGGATCTTGCAAAGTGTGCAAAGATCTCCTATCCAATGCGGAGTAGGATTTTGTGGCTCTATGCATGTATATGCTTAACAAAAGAAAATAAAGAGAAGAACACTTGGTGGACGTAGCCCCAGGCTGGGGGTGAACCACGTATATCCTGTGTTATGGTTTCTTTGTGCATTATGGTTATTATGTTGTTCATGTGATTTATGCTTAGCGTAGTAAAGTATGTTTAGATGAATTTGGTATGGTAGCTTAGTGCTTAGCAATGTGAATGAATGCTAGATCTGATTTATCTCTCTTTGTTAAGTGCTTGAATGTGTTAGATCTTGTTGAATATTGCATTGCTCTGTAATTAGGGTTTATTTGCGCTATGAATAAAGGTTAAATACTAATGAATGAAAACTACTAAGTAATCTCTTAGAGTGTTATAAACACAGATTTGTGTCCCATCTAGGTTGCAGACACTTGAGTTCTGCAACCACTCGTGCCTCTACCTCGGGTGAGACTCCATCTGCTTCATAGGTGTTGTCGAAAGAGTTGGTAGTTAGGGTTTTGTTGTTGTATTGTTGAAGCATTGAAACCTGGGTCTGCCCCTGTGCCAACAAATGGTTCCATTGCTGGGACCTGAACCTATGATTGCTGGGAGTTGAGGAAAAGAGAAAGATCTGTGTGTAGATCTGTTGCCCTAGTGCATAGTATTCTACTTGACTTGTGAAGCTCTTTGCTAAGAAAGGAATCAGATCTGAATAAAGGAAGTAAGATATTCAAGCTTTGTTCTCTGATAAAGGTAAGATAAGTGAAATTTTTTGTTTCATAAGTATGGATCTAGGTATGTTTGATAAATTTTGTCCTAACCTAAAAACTAGGACACAACTAGAAGAAATAAGAATTGATATGCGTAGATCTTATAAAAATTATGAAAGATATGTTATTCATATGCATAGAAAGGATTTTTGGACTAACAAATGGATGCAGGATCCTAAAAATAATTGTTTGTATGTTAGTTACTGTGATCCTAGTGTGTAGTACAAAAAAGGATGGGGATTATTTAAGATAAAGAGAGGATTAACCCTTTGTTATAGCTGTAGAAGACCAGGACATCTGGATAAGGAGTGCCCTGGTAGAGGACCTAGTTGTATTTGTTGTAAATCTATGGACCAAGAAGTTTTGGATTTCCCTAGAATGATTGCTAAAGTTGAGAAGATGCATATGAGACAATAAAACCCCGAGGAAGGCCAAGAAAATAAGACCATGGAAGAATCCATGAAAGAATTAGAGACTTTATTTTTACAGATGAAATAAATCCTTAATGATCACAGAAATACTAATCTACGAGAGATCTTAATAGAAAAAGAGTGCATAGAAACAAGAATAGGAGACTTCGACATACACTGCGTTCTGGATGAGGAAACATAGGTCAATGTCATGACAAAAAGAACCTGGGAAATTTTGGGAAATCCTGCTATGACTCCTTCATTGGGAGGAATAGGATTATTTAGAGGAAAGATAATAGCCCTATATGGAAGACTTACCCAGATATCTATGAGTACTCATGGAACTTCGACAGAGGAAGAATTTTAGGTCATTAAATTTGTTGATAACAATTCCCCATTTTCTATGTTGCTAGGAAAAACTTGGATTGAGAAAGATTAGATTCAAAGAAAAGAGGACGAAGCCTTAGAACAAAAAATTAAATAATTAAAGGATTTCATGACTAGGATAATAACACACTTAATAGAAGAACAAGAAAACAAGTTGAAGATACTAAGGACCATATATCTAGACATTAAAGTTGAAATAACATAGGACAATGTGAAGCACCTATCTATACAAGAGAGTAGATCACCTACCCCAGAAAAAAGAGAAGTATTACTCTCATAACCCTTGAACGATCCACATCAGTGCCAATTTACTATTCCAATAAAATATAAGAACAATAAAATAAAGAGGAAACCAGTGGCTCATATTATAGGAAATAAATCCATAAATCTCAATAAGAAGAAAGAAAAGTTAGAGAAATTAAAGAAAGTTCTAGAGAGGACTTCACAGAAGGAAGGTTTCCAGAATTTGAACTTCGTCAGAATATCATAACAACTTAGATTGGCACTTCACCATGGTGGATCAATATGACCGTTGGAGGAATTATGACCATTAGATCAATTCTCTTGAATAGTTAGAACAATAGTTATGATCATAAATCTCACCATTGGACCGTTGGGACCATGTCATAATGGATCAAACTACATTGATTAAGTCTTTTGAACCATTTGAAGAATATGTTATGACGTTGTCTATTTATCCCATCTAATGTTGCAACAAGAACACTTTTGCGAATTGTATCTGAGCCCACATAGAATTCATTGTTATCGCATTGTGCCTATTGAGACTTTGCCACCCACTCTATTACATTGAGTGTTTGATCACCGACCTGAGATACCTGATCGCGAGCGTGCATGTCGAACTAACTTAGTACAGTAGAAAAGTCTGTTGTTGAAATTATAATCGACCTTATGGTTGAGAAGGTGATGTTCATAGGAGGTAAAGATTCATCGACGTGAGGAGTGCAAGCCTCCCAGTCGACTACTCGTGGATGTGAGCCATCCCGAGCTACGACTGAGAAACTAACCAAGCATCGTGATGACTTGGAAAATGTGAATCTAATCCCATCCATCCTACCCGACTACATCCCACCTCTGGCTGGTGTGGTGAGTCGTGATAGTGTCCCAGGGGACTTCGACTACACAATGATTATTGTGTACCTTCCGAAGGGGATACACGCAATCAAGCCATAGCTAAACAATATTCTAGCCTTGAAGATCAACAACTATAACCTAGGAGATCGCAAGAGCTATGGCATGCTTGCAACTCACAAATATTTGACCAAGACAAAGGGAGAAAAGTCGAAGATCATTCCCCAACCATGGACTACGGACATCGCGAGGTCCACTATTCTGAACATAATGAAGATACCCCATTTTGGAAGGCACTGGGAGGTTAACACGTGAATTAATATCCTTCTATCAGATTCATCGACGTGAGGAGTGCAAGCCTCCCAGTCGACTACTCGTGGATGTGAGCCATCCCGAGCTACGACTGAGAAACTAACCAAGCATCGTGATGACTTGGAAAATGTGAATCTAATCCCATCCATCCTACCCGACTACATCCCACCTCTGGCTGGCGTGGTGAGTCGTGATAGTGTCCCAGGGGACTTCGACTACACAATGATTATTGCGTACCTTCCGAAGGGGATACACGCAATCAAGCCATAGCTGAACAATATTATAACCTTGAAGATCAACAACTATAACCTAGGAGATCGCAAGAGCTATGGCATGCTTTCACCTCACAAATATTTGACCAAGACAAAGGGAGAAAATTCGAAGTTCATTCCCCAACCATGAACTACGGACATCGCGAGGTCCACTATTCTGAACGTAATGAAGATACCCCATTTTGGAAGGCACTGGGAGGTTAACACATGAATTAAGATCCTTCTATCATGCTTCTATGGAGGCCTTCTGTGGCTATACAAATGTATCATCATCGATCTGGCACTAATCCATCAGATTACCACATTGAGCATGCAAGGACGAAACCCACAAGATTTTTACCCAGGAAATGCTGTAGACCGTACTCTGGCATAGACTATTAAAGGCACCTATGGCAATGTGAAAAAGGGGAAGTAGGGATACAAGGCAGCCTCCATCCAAAATGACGTAGTGCACTTAGCCTGCCAACTAATCCCAGGTAAGCTAGTAAAAACTAACATACCCATGCAAGTCACAGGGTTCATTGTTGATCTAGCGGGAAAATGTGTAGAAGGGATACAAATGAACTGGGTGAGCTACCTCTTCAACCAGTTAGAGAAGGACTGTCATGAAGCTCAGGATCAGGGACATGAGTTTCACTTCAATTGGTTGTTGATCCTCATCATGTTCATTGCTTGGTAGATGTGGGAAGGTGTGACCTTCTCTGAGATTAAACCATCTAAACCTCTAGCTGCGAAGTTCACCATGCTCTGGTACTCAAGAGATATGGGGACACAAAGGAAATCAAACATGGTGTTCCACACCTACTACCTGCAGTTGAAAAGGGCTATTGATTCCTTCCCTTGTATGACACCTAACACCCTTCACAGGTTTAATCCTTATGCAAAGTTCTGTGTAGATAGAAATTGTATTTATATGACTGCAAACAGATATGAACACAAGGAGGAGTTGCAGAGTTACTATAAGCTCACTGAGGTGGGCATGGAGGAAATCACTAAGGAGTGGCCAAAAGAATTCTTGGTACTAGTTGACTAGGCAGACCTGTCCGACCTCGACCTAATTGGAACTCCAATGGTTACTCATGAAGAGTATGATATACCTAGAAGTAGGAGAAGAAATAATATGAAATAGGTACAAAAACTGCACAACACATCCCAAGAATCTGCTTCAGATTCAGTAGCAGGAGGAGGTGATGATGAAGTAAAAAAAGAAGATCACAATGGAGAAGAAGACAAGTAGAAACAAGGAAAGGTAACACCACCTAGGGATCCCCTTAATGAGGATTAAGCATCCAACAAAAGAAAGGTTTCCCCCATGAAACCTACATCACGAAAGAATTCCAAAGCTAATAAACCATAGATGCAAATTGTGCTCATGGAGGATGACATTGAACTCATCATTGATGTCATGTTATACACTTTAGAAGATATCTTACAGTTCTGTGATGAAGCATAATAGACCATGTATGAAAGGATTAAATAAAATATGAGAGGGGTACAACAATACCTTCAATATAGCTCCACAGTGTCTATTGTTCCCCCGCAATCAGAAGAAACAGAGATGGGAGATGAGCCTACCCAACTCCACATAATAGTCGATGCGATCGAAGTGCACCATTGTCACATGCAGGAAGAAAAAGAATAGGCCACAGAGGCCCTGAAGCAAGTACAAGAGGAATTCATAGAGAAAGGTTGGGTTGCATAGTAGGAAAAAGATGACCTACAAGAAAAGTTCACAGAAAAAAGAGCGCAAATCTAGCAGGATAAAGAACAATTTCTTGCAGAGCAGGTCAAAGTTAAAGAAGAAGTCAACAGAGCACTTCACTCTATGACAGGCGTAGAATAGAAGAAAGAAGACCTAGTGGAAACTCAAGTGGCAAGGCTTTCTAAATCCATCCAACAGTTGCAACAGATAATAGCGGATATTGAGCTACAAATAGTGCCAAGCACTCCAAAGGATGTGCGAGACCATAGAGAAGTGACTGCTCGGAGCACAAATGAAAGAATCAAAGAATTATCCTTGGAATGTAAACATATTAACAGTTGAAGTGCACAGACTTATGAGTGACTTAAAGAGGACCCTGAACTAAAGACATTGGATTCATATCTCCAGGAGGCAAAGAAGTAAGCAACAATAGTACAAGTGTAGTTGAAGCTCTTGTCAATAGTTGAGAGAATGAAAAGGTCCAAAGAACAACGCACAACTCAAAAATAGGTCCATGCCATACAAAGAAAAGTCATGGAAGTGACTTATAAGCTCCAGCCCATCCAGGATGCATCTTGCCTACTTTTTGAAGAGATTGGAGGATGAGGAGGAGAACTAGAACAAGTATTCACGACAGTCGAACAATGCTTGGAAGGACCTATTAACGAAGCAATTATTCAAGAGTTTTCTAGGTAGGAAGCTCTGGTGAAGCAGCCTGAGCCAGGCTCAAGTCATTTGAGGAAGAATTACCCATATCAGACTAACTCGGGATGAGTCACAAGTGAGTGTTGGGGGCCTCTTGGCCCTTGAACAGGTTTGGTGGAAAGGCTGGTAATGTTGGACAAATTTTCAAACTTCGACAGGCTATTCGAAGGTAGATCAGAAATTGAAGCGGAGATCGCAGGATCTTGGCCTCCTCTTAGGGTAGTTTTTGGATTAGGGTTTAAGTAATGGGTATGGGGATTTTGGCCCATGGGTTTACCCATGTTTAGTTCCTTTTTGTAATATATAAATAAGTATCTAAGCGATGTAATAAATAGTGACAAGACTGAGGAGGATCTAAGTGATGTTGTGCTAAGTGCAAGTGATAGTTCTAAATGATTTGTGCATGTTGTGTTGAACGCTTGCAGAGCTAAGTGCAAGTGGTTGTAATAATATTGTGTGTAAATTGTAAGAGGGATTTGTGCTATAACCTAGCTCAGGGAAGGAGGATTTGGCGAAGTGTGTGCAGATCTCCTTTCTTATGCAGAGTAGGATTTTGTGGATCTGTGCATGTAGATGACTGAAAAAATACAATAAGGAGACTTCATATGATTCACATGTGTTTCTGAGAGGGTCGGTAGTTAGGGTTTTGTTGGTGCCTTGTTGAAGAGTTAACCCTAGGTCTACCCCTATGGAAACAATCTCATATTTCTATATGGGATAACCCTCATTACGAATTTTCTTTTAAAATAATCTAGGCACTATTGATATAAGTTTAAAAAAATCACTCTAATACAAAAAATTCGCCCAATAAAAATTTTAAGGCCCCTTAATTTCACCCATGAGTGAAATTTCGCCCCTAAAATAATCCTTGCTTGATTGTTACTGCGTTAGTCTGTAATAAGGGTTAATCTGTGATGTACATGAGAATCATGAACTAATGCATGTTATTCGCTAAGTGCTTTGTTAAGTGCTGTAATCACAGATCTGTGTCCCAACCTGCTTGTAGACACCTGAGTCTTGCAAGCCCCATTACCTCTACCTCAGGTGAGACTTCATCTGCTTCGTAGCTATTTCTGAAAGGGATGATAGTTAGGGTTTTTCTGGTGCATTGTTGAAGCATTGAACTCTGGGTTTGACCCTGGGTCAACACTCCCTATCGCCTAAAGTATTTCAAAAGATGTTAATACTTCTCGACCCAATGCCTACTTTCAAGGGAGAGAATTGAAAATAGTTCTTAAAGAAGCATGGAAATGAATTAGACCTCTTGCTAAACTTATTACAAGACCTAACGTCCACTCCCCGAGATATGGCCATATTATAGGTTAGTGCATGTAAAAACCATTTTCATAAAATTGCATGGATATTCACGAGGACAACGAGACAAGAAAGTGAAATCGGCATCTCTCGGGTGTTTCTGTATATTTTATATTTTATGTTCAAGAAAAAAATCATCTTCCATTTTCGCAAGATGATTTCCATTCAAATCTCTTCCTAGTTATTGCAATACAGGAGGCAAAAGAAATTCTTTATGCCATATTATTTAATTTTCGTTGTGTTGAATTTCTATCCATTTCTTGGACTATCTATGTGTAGGAATTTGAACTCTAAATTTGACCCAGTAACATTCTCGTGCCATAAATTATGGAGACACGATGCTTGGGAACAAATTTATAAGGTATTTAATTATTTTGTTTTAGTTTTTAAGGAATTCATATTTGGAAAGTATTTTCCCCAGTTTTTTGGCCAACCGACAATCTTTCTGGATAAGAAGGACACAATAGAAGAAATGGAGANAGGCTTTTCAATTCTAAACAAAATCCTTTCCTCCTTCCATGTCACATATCTGGTACAATGTTTTTTGCTGGAATTACAAAGGAGTACATCTACTCGATTCATTTTTTCCATGAAAAAAGGAAAGGATAATTCATCTCTATGCCTTGGAATATCCAAGATTTCAGGGTCAGGAACCACTTCGATAGTTATTTCACCTACACTATCCTGAATGTACTCCATACTAGTACCAATGATTTGCACAAGCAGAACTGAAAATACCTAGGTGAAAAAAGTGTTCAATCCCTGATTGCCATAACCAATACCACAACATATTGTAGAGGTACTCCAATGGATTACCCAAGTAACAAAGTTACACACAGTTCTTCAAGAGGAGGAGGAGATAAGAACCCTCCCTCTGGAAAAATTGAAAGTTGTCACAGTATTCTCTTGGGGAAAAAAACAAAAAACAATAGTCCAAGAACATGAGGTACCAAGGGGAGAAACTGATATTTACGATCTCTCCCTCGAAGATATGGAACTAGAAATTGACATTGAAAAAATGTTCACTGATGAAGATCACCTAGAGAGAACTGCTTCTCAAAATCTTGCGATGGAAATAATTGCCATAGATACATTGGACGAAGAAGAGCCTTTTCCATTTTAGAGCATTGTTTTTGACAGCAAATCAAAAATATTGATTATTGAAAATAGAGATGTAAAGAATAAGAAAGGGACATCTCATTCAGAGTTCAACCTACACAACATGCGCCCTTCCCAAATATCAAAGATGCACCAAGTAAATGGAGATGCTCTAGACAATTCTATTAGAGACCTTGAAATGAAAAACCTCATGTTAAAGACATCAATCAAAGAATTGGAGGCAAATCTAATGCCTCTTCCATTGTTTTCTACTCCTTTGACAATGGTTGGGTCCACCGCACTTGTCCCAAAGTTAAAAGGATCAACAAACCTTATCACATTGTGTTGAAGCTATGTGTAAAAGAATATAAACAAAATAATGAAATTAATAACAGAATCTTGGGAGATGTCAAATAATATGGTCTCTTTTGGAACAAGAGTGCATTCTTTTCATGAGTATCTGCAGGCAGATCGCAGGAACGAGAAAGGTTTTTATCTCGATGTAGTTTTACCATTTGGTGTTGAAGTTACCTATATGATGGAGTTCAGAAGAAGATATGAGGATCTCCCTTCTCTAGATCAAATAGACCAGTGAAACACATGTTGGAAAGAAAAGGTAAAGAACGTGATTGGTATCCTTCAAGAATGTAGCCAAACCATATCTAAAAGAGATAAACTATTGAAGAATCTAACTGAGATAGATCTAGTTTCCAACACCAATTAAGTCCAAGACCCGAAATTGAAATTAAACTCGTTTTTTTTAACCAAGAAAGCATTTGATGATCAAGTTCATATCTATAAAATACTGTCATTTGAAAATTTCTATGGCATTCTTGAATATGTTGAAGATGATGTGAAAACTTGGCTAGTCGGTTATGCAATTAAAAGAAAAAATATTAAAGAATCATTTCACAACTTGTTTATTGTTCTAAGGGACTTGGAAAGTGAATTATTCAATATAAATATCTAGCATGAAATGAACTTGGTGCCCATGAGGAGCTACATTAAAGAATGGTTGAAAAAGGTTGTCGACCAAATTACCAATGAAGGTCAAAGCCGAGGAAATCCATAAAAGGACATCGATGAACAAATGAAAAGGCATGGGACACCATCGTAGTAAGATGATATTGATTACATTCTTTTGTCTTCATCAACTTATTCTAACCAAGATTTAACCCAGATCTCACAATTTTCTCTTTCTTCTTTCCAGGTTTTGTTGTTTTCCATTGTCGACTTTCTTATTTATAAAAACTTCATTCTTGTACATATTTTCTTTGTAGTCCACGATAGTCCCAATCGGAGTCATTCTGGCAAACACATTTTTATTTCATAGAATATGTACTGAACTATAATTGTTTTTACAAATTTGAAGACAACTTTCTTTGGGAAACATTATCAAATGTATTTTATGACCCATTTTATCTAAATATAAATATTTGGGGTTGTTCTATGTTGATATTCAATGCTTGGGGTTGTTATTTGGAATTTGTATTTCTTCATAAAATTAAATCATTTCACTGTACATGTTCATGTTCTATATTGGGCAAGTATTGCAACTTCCTATATTTCAGAATATTCTTCGATATACAAAATGTAAAGTCATATATTTTGTCTCCCTTAACTATAAGTTTGAGCAACAAAAATTCAATCCCAAAACACCATTCAAATTTGAACATGGTTTACATTTCGACTACAAATAATCTAGTAAGATACATTAATATGATTACATTTTAAATAAACATAAAAAAATCCCTTTAAGCTTAAACCTGAATTTCTCAGGCTCCTGNNTGATCAGTTATAGGACTATCAAATAATCATTTCCATCTATATATTCACATTAGGAACCCAAATGATGATCGTCCCTTTCAACACTTGGACAAATATCTCACCGTAGTTTCCCAACTTAGCTCTATCATATTATTATCTTACGTGTTCCATTATATATATCTTGCACCCAACACTTCTGTCATATAAATTTTTCACCCAACAATTCTGTGATAAAAGATAAAGTATAGAAGAAGCAAAAGAAGGTTTAATATATTGACATTTGTGATAGATATCCCATTTTCTCACAATATCTTTTCTACGTGTTTATGACAAAGTTATATACTTATTGAATACACCTGGAAAGAAGTGTGAAGGTGGAGGGCACATAAATACCCATGGAAAGCAGTCGGGCAGGCTTCAAAATAGGGTGGAAAGGGTTCTCAAGGAAATGTAAGACCCCAACTGTCAAATTGTATATATCAAAACATTTCAGTGAAAAATTTGTAACACAAAGAAGGTGTTCCTTCCATCATCAATTCAAATTGATTCTTCTTTCACTAGTGACAACTCAGTGCACAACTTTGCTTATTGGCATTAGCAAGAAAATAACGTGTTCAAAAACGATTTACGAGAGCCTAAACAACCCCCGGTTTGGGGATTTGTCCTATATCATCACATCATGAGCCTGATCGACCACAGTTCCTTTCAACACTTAGTCAATTATCTCTCTGCAGGGTCGCGACTTTGCGCTATCAAATTTTTATGCCCCATGTTCCCTGATATATGTATTCAACAACAATTTATGGGAGTCTAACCAACCCTTGGGTTGGTGATATTATAAATATTGCACCGAAAATGTTCGTCATCTACAAGTGCATGATATACATATTGCACCCAAAAATTTTGTACTCTACAATTCATCACAACTTAGTGTTATCGATTTCTTATTCCCCCTGTTTCGTGATATACATGTTTCACACAACACTTCTATGATATAAATTTGCACCAAACACTTGCATCATTTACAATTTGACCCTGGTTATAGTGCTCGCATACCCTGGTTATTCACATTACAAGTTAAAACCCTAAATATAGAACATCGCAGTATTCGTCAAGATCCAATCACATCTAACCGTTTAGCACATAGCATCAAAGTATATATAACCTTCATTTATATTATGAATCACTAAGCTACTACATCAGATGCATCCAACATATATAAATATTACAACAATAAGCATAAATCACATCAATAACATGCCAACCACATCGCACAAAGAAATCACAACACAGGATAAAGGTGGTTCACCCATAGCATGGGGCTACATCCACCAACTCTTCTTCTTTATTAACTTCTTGCAATCTGCTTACATGCACAGAGCCCCAGATCCAACTCCACATAGGATATGAGATCTACACGCACCTCGCTAGATCCTCCTTTTGAGTTCATTCCAAGAACAAAGCCTTACAAAATCTCTTACAATCACTTGCACTTAGCTCTACAAGTCTTAGCATAGTCTTGAAACAAATCCAACGAGTCATGCGCTAAGCCAATTCGATCACATAGATCCAACTACCTTGTATTCTTACATCTCTTAGCTATTTATTTATACATTACAAAAGGGGCCTAAACATGGGTAAAACCATGGGACAACATCCCATACTTGTTACATAATCCCTAAAACCCAAAAATCCCGTAAAATGGGGTGAGATCCCACGATCTCCACTTTGCCTGGGTGCTCCATCTTTGACCAGCCTATAGAAGTCCCAAAAATGGTCAAACTTGACTAGTGTTTCTTCAAAAAATGGTCAAGGGCCAATAGGCCCCCAACACTCACCCATGACTCATCCTGAGTCACTTTGATCTAGGCAATTCTGCTTCGAATGCCTCAAGCCTAGCTCAAGCTGCCCCGAGTTGCTGCTTCGCTAGAGCCTCTTGCTCAACAAACTCTTGAATGGATTTCTCGGTGACAGGCCCTTCCAAGCATTGTTCCACTTTGGTGACAAATATTTTTAGATGTGCACCTTATCCCTCAATTTCATAAAAAAGTGTGTAGGCTTCATCCTATACCAGCTAGAGTCTCTAGGTCACTTCCATGACTATACTCTAGAAGGCATGGACTTGCTGCTGAACTACACATTGTTTCTGTGACCTTTTCATCTTCTCAATTGCTGAAAGAAATTTCATCTATGATTTCACTGTCGATGCTTGTTTCTTCGCCTCCTAAAGTTGTGACTACAATGTCCTTAGTTTTGGGTCCTCTTCAAGGCGCTCATAGGTATGCACACTTTGATTACTGAGTTTCTTACATTATAACACCAATTCTTTGATTCTTTTGACTGTGCTCCTGGAAATTTCTTCTCTTTGATCTTGCACTTCTTGCGGAGTGCTCAACACTTCTTGCAATTCCAGTTCTGCCACTCTTTCTTGGAGCTGTTGAATAGCTTCAACGAGCTTCCCTACTTGGCTCTTAGCTATCTCTTATTCCATCGGTTCCAGTCCCAACATGGAGTGAAGTGCTCGAGTGACTGCTTCTCTAAATCTAATCTACTTTGCGAGCAACTTATCTTTCTCTCTTTGGATATTCTCTTTTTCCATTTCAGACTTCGCTTGGAGATCATCTTTCTCTTGCTATGCAACCCAGTGTTTCTCTAGGTCTTCCTTCTTTTCTTACTTCAAGGCCTCTATGGCTTGTTCTTTTTTTCCTGTGCTCGTCAAAGGCGAGCCTCTATCGCATCTTCTAATCTGCGTAGTTGGGAAGGTTCATCTCCAAATTCTATACCTTCTGATGATGATGGTGCAGTAGACACTGTGTGGCTCAAATAGAGGGATTGTTGTACCCCTTTCAGCTTTGCTTCGATCCAGTCATACATTGTCTCCTTCTTTTCCTTGTTTTGTTTCAAAATATCCTTGGAAGTATCTAATACAAATGTGATGATGAGGTCAATATCATTCACTGTAAGTACAATCTGTAACTGAGGCTTATTGGCTCATGGATTCTTCTGCGCTTAGGGTTTCTTCAAAGAAATCTTCCTTTTCTTTGATGTCACGGCCTCTATAAGGGGATCTCTCAATGGTGCCACTTCTCCCTTTTCCTTCTTGTCTTCTTCCCCTTCATCTTCTTGGTTTACTTCATCACCTCCTCCTCCTCCAATTGAATCAGGTATAGTTTCCTCCGATGCGTTGTTTATTTCCTTCACCTCTTCCTTTTTTTTCTTGTTGTTGTTGTTGGGTCCATCATAATGCTCCCGGGTGACCACATAACTTCCAACCATATAGGGGTTGGAGAGCTCTATTTTCTCAACTGGTACAAGGAATTTAGCTGACCATTCCTTTATTATCTCCTCCATGTCTTCATTAGTTAATTTATAGTATGACTGCAACTCCTCCTCACCTTCATCCCAGTGCATAGTGATGTAAATGAAGTTCTTATCTACATAGAACTTCACGATCAACCTATAAGTGTGAAAGGTATTCATAATCATTCAGGTGAATGAATCAATGGCTCGCATGAGCTATAAGTAGTAAGTGTGGAAGACAACATTCAACTGCCACTACTTCTCCATATTTCTTGAATACCATAGGGTGGTGAATGTTGCAGCTAGTGATTCAGATGGATTGACTTCAGGTAAGGTCACTCCTTCCAGCATCTCCCAAGTGACAAAGGCAATAGGAATCAACAACAATCTAAAGTAAATCTTGTAGCGCTAGTCCTGTTCTTACGAACAATCTTGCTCCAACTAGTTGAAGAGGTATCTCACCCAATTCCTCTGCATCCCTTCAATGCACTTTCCTGCGAGGTCGATGATGAGCCCCGTGACATGTATTGGTCCGTTCTTCCTAACGAGCTTACCAATGATCAATTGGCAAGCTAGGTGCACTGTGCCATATTGGATGGAGGCTACCCTATAGCCCCGCTTCCCTTTCTCCACATCGTCGTAGGTTTCCTTTATTCACTGCGTAAGGGTGCGATCTGCAACCTTCCCTGGGTAGAATTTTTTAGGGTCCGGTCTCTGCATTCTTAATCTAGTGATCATGTGGGTCAGCATTGGATCCATAGTCACACGTCTATCTAACTAGAGGTAACCTCCATGGTAGCATGACAGGAAAATTTTAACGCACGCGTTAACCTCCTAATGTCTATCGAAGTCGGGTATCTTCATGACGTTGAGTATGGTGGACCTCATGATCTCCCTAGTCCATGGCTGGGGGAATTGTTGTAACTTTAAATTTCACCAGACATGCATACCTGGCTTCAGGCAAGCTAACTTGCTATATTTTCCAAGCCATCACTGAACAATCTCTTCAAAAAACAATTGCTTTAAAGGTGTATGTGCCTGGGACCACTACTGCCTGCGTACACATGCTTGTTGCCCCACTACAACCTATGTACACTCAAAGAATATGGAAAAAAGTGGAAAATTTCATAGGATACTGGTTTTTGGGCCGTCACTTAACTATTTGATTGCTCATATCCAGTCACCCCAATCATTACCGTCTCTTTTTTCCTATAAAAGAACGGATTGGGGTCCCATTGAAAAAAGAAGCACAAGAGAATATAAACTCTACCCATTTCCGTATTCCCCCTTTGCCCCAATATTTGACAACCACATTGTGAGTTTGATCCAGAATTCCCTTTTCACTATTGCAAGCCCTTACCATTATTCTAGAGAGAACTGAAGAGGATAAGGAGACATGGAAGCAGTTAGTGCATTGTAAAAAGGATCCCAGGACCGAGTTCAAGAAGCAGTGCCAGTCTCATATTGTAAGTGACTTTTGTGAGATTAATATAAAGAAGTACTTTTTCCATCCCGCCAAATGACGTCTTAAATTTCAATGATGTGTTTACATTTCTTGTTTATGATATCTAACCCACTAATCCATATGTAGAATGCATTCTTGTAGTTTCTTGTTTGTCTTTTGGTGAATGTAGGTCAGCCTTGGGAGGAGACTTGCAGTCAAGAAACAACCAAGAACAAAGGAATCGACACCGGATGTAGAGTTTAAGGTATGCCTATTGGATCCCTACACTTTGTCTTTTATATATGATTTTGGGGTAATGTCGGGACAGTTGATAAAAAGTAGGAGACTTTATATTGTTATCTCTCCCTACATTTTAGAACCTTGGTGTAGTCCGTAGAGGGGTATTCTTGCTATAGAAGAATTGGAAACCATACTGGGGATGACTCTAGCGTCTTTGGGGATATCTATTTTTGGGTGATTTGAATCAATTTATTCCCTGTTTTCTGAGTTTCTGAAAGCTTTTGTGTCTTTAAGGGATTCTAGTCTTCCATACCACTATTCTGTGCCTATGCTAGACTATTTCTTTTTCACTTTTTTGAGGAGTTACAGAGGTGTACGCAACCTATAGTGGGTTTTCACACATGCATACGCACCCTGCCCTTGGAAAACCTGCATACATACACTGGTTGTTGAAGTGTCAATAGCGTGCATGTTGAGAATTTTTTTATAAAAAGAAGAGGCGGTCATCCGCTTCCCTGTCAGGAGTCACACTTCTTAGGGGTTTCCTTGATATAGACCTGGTCTCTATTATAGCAGTCTGTAGCCTAGGTCTAACTTCAAT
>JASDQU010883950.1:5679-33855 GCA_032191745.1 Picea mariana | reverse complement strand
TGGAATGATCAGGTGGAATGATAATATAAGTCTAAATACAGGTGATGAAGGGTATAACAATGGCAAAAAGTATGGGCAAAAAGGGTACAATATGTGGTCCTAACAGCGCCCTCATCTAGTTCATATCTAAGTACAATTTTCTATTCTCTTCCATTTCTGCCATTATTTATGTTGGTGGTAATGTGCTCATCACTTCCTTAAACTATTGCACCTTGTCCTGCACAACCTATAGTTTTTTCCCAATTTCCTATAGTTATGTATCTTCTTTCATCTTAGTCCATACTTCCATTCTTTTTGTGTATAGATTGTCACACTTTTCTTCCATACTTATAATTTTCTCTACAGTCACTATCGTCATCTTCTCCCTTTCCTCCGGTGGAGTGCTCGGTATCTAGCGTGATTCCAAGCCAGTAATATTTGTGCAGAAGCCCTGAATGGCTTCACTGATATTTGTCACATGTTATTCTAATGGGGTGTCTTCCTCCCTAAGAGATTATGGAATAATAATATAAACCCCTTGGACTAGTTGTTTCAGTCTCTCTTTCCTCTGTGCAGCCTCATCCCACTCTAGCCTAATTTGATCATATTCTGCTTGCAACACATCCTTATTTGCAACTTCCTTTTTCAACTCCATCGATGTTGACATCACACACAATTTTAGTTCTTGCATCAAACTCATTTGCAAACCATGTAACACTTCTACCAACAGCTGATATAGAACCAAGTCAATATGATTAAGTTCCTTTTCATGATCCTTTAATTCTATCGTAGGGAACTCTAAAGTTCCTACCACTATCTTCATCACCCATCTCTCTCCTAATGTCACAGATGGGTTGGATGTCATCTGTTGCACCTTTTTTGTATTTTCCATACTCTCCATCTTCTCATGTTTTCTTGTTATGACTTGCACAATCCTTGTTATCTTCAAAATTTGTCGTAGTGTGACAATCTGTACTTTCATGTCCGAGTGCCTTTCTTCTTGATTCCACGTTGCTCATTCAAAATCCTCCTTAGTAACCTCATTGACTTGATCTGTGATATTTTCTAAGTCCTCCTCTATTAATTCTTGAATGTCCATTTCCTTCATAGATTTCCTCTTATTTTAAAATGGGATTGCTTTCCCCTTCTCTGTCTCTTTCCTCTTCTCTCTTGGATGCGGTATAGTCATTTTTGTGTCACCTACACCATTTCCTTGGTTTCCATGTCATTATTCTTCTTCATCATCTCCTACTTCTTCTACTTCTCGGTGTTGTGTCTCTGGATACTTTTTTTATTTCATTGGGATCTTTCACTCAACGTCCCAATATTCCATGATACCTCCCATTTCTTCTTCAGTCACCCTGTATCTCGTGGGAAGTCATTCTTGAGTTGGGTCCATCTTTTCTTGAATGTAAATTTAATGGCATCCAACCTTAAAAGGCACAAATTCCTTATACACTTGTACCACCTATGGTAATATGTGTGATGTATCTTGAATGCATTTCCGAATTACTTCCTTATAGATGTAAAAAGTGATGTTGTTATCCAATTGTCTCTCTTTATATGCATTATGCCACAAGTTAGCATATCTCACTGCCAAACATGGTTTGTTTATTGCTGAAAAAAACTGTGAGTCTTCTAGCTCTCTCCAAGCCACTAATTCTATTAGTATTAACAACCATGCATAATGGAACTTTGTTCCCTTATCTTGAGCTTCCTTATAATCCATCAAAAATTGATTGACCAGAAAGGTCAACCAATTCATTTGTACGCCTTCTACGCACTTCTTTGCCACTTCTTTTACACCTTCTGACACTTTATCCTTGTGAAACTTCCTCAATAATTTTCATTCCAACACTTATGTCGCAAACCTGACACACTTTCTATTGAGACTTTATACATCGAGCCCACATGCTCCTCTATATGTATCAAACTTCTCTTTCATTCTTTCCAACAAGGATTTCTCATTCAATTTGTTTGTAAAAAGTGTTAATGGGTCCTCCTATGATATTTTCAACCCTTTTATCCGTGCAATCAACTCTATATCTATGGACACAACTCTATATAGCTATAGGTATCCTCCATGGATGAATCTTAAAAACAACTTAACACATGCATTGATCTTGGTGCTCCTACCAAAGTGCAAGATCTCTAGCAAGTTTAGAATCCATGTTTTCTCCAATCCTGTTTCCCAAGGATTTGGATCAACCATAATAAATGAGGTCTCTAGTAAAATGACTATATTCAAGTATTTCCTCAATGCTAACTTTGGAAATTTATTCTCATATGATACCTGCAAACTTCAAGATCGGTACTACACCTAACATATCTTCTTCAACTATTACACCTGGTGGAATTTATGGCTCCATGAGATCATACTTTGCTTCCTTTTGTAACTTGACTGGCTTCATTGTTGACTTTATGGGTGGTATATAGTCCTTCACAAATTTGGTCGAAATTGGCTCTGGCACGGATGCTCCTTGGGTTCCTTCATGTATTGGTGCTACAAATATCTTAGTGGATTGTTTCTTTGCTCCTGATGTTGATGCTACTTCTTTAGGTGGTGCCATAGCTCTTTGAAACACAGTTCTCTTGGAAACTATATCCTTCAGCTCTATATGTGTCCACTTGGCTCTCTATTCTCATTTCTCTCTATGAAAACTCAAATGACAATAAATTATTTCCGTCGACCCTTCAACTTCTTTTATCACTTGTTGCCAACTATTTCTAATTTTTTATTCACTCCCAAACCTATTGTCCAATCCGACTATACTCACATTAATTACTTTCCATACTCTGCAATGAATTCAAATTATTCTACCAATCATGGTATAAATATTTCCATATTTTCATGATCTCGGTGCCACTTTCCATTAATGACTACGTGTCTCCACTACGTCACCGTCATGATCGTTCTTTAATGCTTGTCCTGTCATGTTTTATCTTTAATGCCTTCAATCATCATCTATGTGGATCTCCAATATTTTCTTCATTCTTCGTACTCTCTTTATCCTTTCTATGCAGTTTACCTTCCTCTTTCTTGTATGCATCATTTTCCTATTTGTCTTTTCTTGCATAGCTTCAACCTTCAAATTATTTTATTGTTTTTCTTATTTTTATTTTTCTTTTTATTTTAGTGCACGAAAGATCGGATGTCCCTATACAGTTTCAGCTGACTACTGTTAACTAGTCCTTCCACAAATTCTCCATTTAGTTTCTCCAAATGAAAAACACATGCTTCTATTACAAACCTTATCACATATGGGCCCGACCAATGCATCTGGAACTTCCCTGGGTGCTGCAAAAACTTATTGTCGTAGAGTAACACTAAGTATCCTATCTGAAACTTCTTATGTTTAATGTTCTTGTCAACTTCTTGCTTGTAGTCCTATATGTCCATAACACTATTGGAATCCTCATGTCATAGTCATCTCATATTACATTTCATACCTTCATCAATGTGTGTTCTAGGATCTTATTGAATGCTTTCACTGTTACATTTTCCCGAGGGTGATATAATGTGCTTTTATGATGGTGAATTTAAAACTCCTATGCCAAATTTGTAATCGTTCTATTAAGAAAATGAGTTCCCTTATCACTCATAAGTATTCTTGGGTATCCAAACCTTGTAGCCACATTTTCAAAAAAAAAAACCACATAGTTGTCTCCACGTTGCAGTCTCTGATTGGTTATTCCTCGACCCCTTTGGTTAAGTAGTCTGTCGCAATAATGATGTATCTAGCTCCCAATCTCTTAGCTGGTGGATTAATTGGCGCAAAAAATTCCACTACCCATTTATTGAAATATTGTTATGTTACTTGTGGTACTAAGGTCATCTCATCCCTCTTAGAAGGCTTCCCAAGTCTCTAACAAAAATCACAAGTTTGACATAATTCCTTAGCATCCTTGTGAAGAGTAGGACACCATAATCTAACATGAAAAATCTTCTTAGATATTTCCTTCCCTGCATAATGACCTCCTACAACCCCTTGATGCACCTTTTACATTATCATATGTCTTTCATGATCTAGTACACAACGTCATAGAATATCATCTGCACCTAACTTGTACAAATTTCCTACTATCAGTTGATAGTCTATTTCCTTCACTACTAGCTTCTTCTTCTACCAACCTGTAAGTTTAGGTAGATCTATTCACGTGCTAAGAAATTGTACTATATCTACAAAATAATCATCCACCATCTGTACTACAAATAAGTGTGTGTCTGGTAAACTGTCATCCAAGTTTCTTGTATCTTCCCCTGACAATATGCATGATAAGTGATCAGGTCCTGAGTTAAATTCCACTGGTTTCATGATTGCCTCGAAGTCATATTCCTGGAATAATAATATCCATCTTCATATTCTCCCCCCCAACACTGGCTTGTTAGCTACGTATCTCAACGTAGAATGATATGTATACATATTAAAGTGAGAACCCAACAAATAGTGTCTAAACTTATGCAATGCATATACCATAGCCAACCCTTCTCGTTCTATAGTAGCATAGTTTTGTTCCATAGTTGACAACTTTATGCTAGCAAATGCAATCATATGGTCTAACTCTCCTTCTCTAGGCTGATCTAAAACTATGCCTATTGCTACAGATGATGCATCCACATGGACATGTAACTCCTTATTCCAATCTGGGAATATCAAAATCAGTGCGGTAACTAACTTCTGCTTCAAAGTATCCAAACTCTTATGGCATTCCTCATTCCATTGAAAGTCCACCTCTTTCTTCAACAACCTTTCCAAGGGAGCTGTAATATGCACATACCCCCTAATGAACTTCCTATAATATCCTGTATGACCCATCATTTCTCGTAACTGTCACACTAAAGTAGGTGGTGGAAAATCCACAATCACAACTATCTTCGCACGAACAACTAACAATCCCTGTTTACACACCACATGTCCCAACAATATTCCAAACGACACACACAAATTACATTTTTTCAAATTCAATGATATTTGGAATTGTCTCCACCTATCCTACAATAAGCGTGTCACATTTTTTTTGCCTCGGGAAACGTGTCACATTTTTGCCTCAATTTTTATGTTGCCTCAATTTTTCGTGTCCATTGTTGGGCATTTTTTAGCACATGGTTTTTCTCAATGGTTTTCTATTTCCGGTTAAGGAATTAGGGTTGTTGACTAATCCATGTCATTGGGTTAGGGTTTTGGATGCCACTAGCTCCTATATTTATATTGTATTGTAAACAATGTATCACTATGAATGAATATAGAATATGCTGGTTTTCTCGGTTTGGGTTTCCAGGGGAAAAATATCTATGTAATGTTTGTATTTTCCATTGTATCTTTTATGTTCTTTTACCGAAAATCTGTTTGCAGTAAATATTGTACAAGGTTAAAATCTACACATACGAGCCCTGCACTGACAATTAAATGTACAATTCTTCATTTTGTTACTAAGTTAATTGAAAATTTCGTCATTTTTGGTGCCATTGTCAGGGAACTTTCAAAAAGAAAGTAGTGTTGTTTATTTTTGTGGGTTTCTTTTGATTTCAGTAGAATAAATGTTTTATTTCTTTTCAGTAATTTGTAGAATGATTTTCTTTTTTTTTTCTATGCCCAAATCTAGAGATAAAAAATGTATATGTATCAAGACTTCCAAAAACCCTCGAAAATCTAACAGTGCAAGTCAATCAAAAGAGGGAAAGGAGCTCAATCATCCAAACTACTTATCCCCTACAACAAGTTCTCTTGCTAATAAGAAACCTGAACCATATCCTTAGGAATCAAAGATCGTGCAAGGGTCTCTCCACACAGAAGTTCATCTTTCATAGGATAATTTTAATGAGCAATATCACTCCGAAGAATTCCTTTTTCCGGAGGAACCTTTAGAAACAAATAAAAACCCTTGGAAAGAAATGGCACACGAGGTTTTCAAGGAGGAAACCATGAAATTTGGGTTTCCAATTGACGAAAAAGATGAGAAAAACAAGATGAAGATAATTCCTCATTAATCTCTGCCAAGATTTCATGGTCCATCTAAATAATATCTTGATACCTTCCTCTTTGAGTTTTATGTACTTTATAGAAGCTACGACTATGTGACAGATGCCAAAAAATTGAATATTTTTCCTGCCACACTTAAGAGAGTTGTGATACAATGGTTCATGGGTCTCGGAAAGGATAATATCCACTCATGGGACCAAATAAAAAAACACATTCTGGAAAAATACCAATACTACTACAAAGATAAAGAAAGAAGAAATAAAGTTTTTAAGATGATGCAACATGAAGATGAGGGCTTGGAAGATTACATCAAGCAATTCACTTATAACCTGCAGAAGGAAAAACAAGGAGACTTGGATCTTGAAACATGATGTATCTTATTTCTAAGAGGAATCTGCTATGATTGTACATAACTCCTCAAACTTATGGGCAGGGGAGATGTTTCTCAGTTAGAATACAATATTATCTTGGAAATTTGTCGTAAATATTCCAGAGGCACATCTAAAACAAGAAAAGAGCCAAGAGATATATTGGAAAGAACATGAAAGAATGATGGAAGTGGAGTAAAAAGGGCATAAATATTGTTATAAGACTTTAATATTGATATACTTAATATTAATATTGATAATATTGATATTGATATTAATATTGAGCTCCCAACTAGATACACTACAGACAAAGAAGAAACAGGAAGAAATAGAACAAGCACTGGATATCTTTTTCCTGGAATGCAAAAAGAAGCATCCAAAGAGAGAACATATGTTGGATTATATTGAGGTCTGTGGGATATGTATCAAGGATAATTCTACACATAACTATCCATCCTTTCTCAGACCAAATGCCATCTATCAAAAAGCTAAGGATCCAAAACAATTGTACTATTTCTCTCAAAAGTGACCTTGGAAGCCTAGACTTCAAGGTATCCAAGACAAATCTCAATATTTCAATTCATATTGGAGTAATCCTTCAATGCAATATGATTCTAAACCATGGGGTATTCCAACACAATAATGGGTATCTCCCCCTCAAAACCAGCTATGGAAACATGGAGAAACCCCACCATGGAAGGACCTGAACAAACTATAACAAAACCACCCATGCAACTTATTCCTCCACCCCAAATGAAAAAATCTACATCTACCCCTCCTTGACCACAAATAGCTACACAACCCATACCTAGCCCAAATAGTGGAAGGACAGGTCAACAAATGAAATCTGTTGGACTTGCAACCTACCCTACTTACTCCATCTCTTCCCTATACTATAACGATATTCACCTTAGATCCAAGAAGACTCTAACCAAGGATCAACCTTGAATTTATATTGAATATTTGAATGAGGAGGTCCCAAGTGAAGAATTAGAACAAAAAAAATATCAGGAACCTTTAAATTCCCACCCTAAATTTCAATCCCCACCCTATATTGAGAGGATAAATTGAGAAAAACCTCTTACACAGTCTAAGTTTGTTTTCTTAGGAGAACTCAAAAATGTGTGTCAAAATAATGTTATTTCAAGAAATTAAGGATGTACCTATTTATTTGAAGGTAGTACAAGAACATTGTTTTAGGAATCCTGGTAGGAAACGAAAGGATCCTAAAAGTTCTCATGTCATTGAAAAATGATCAAAACTAATGATGGGGGAGTTCTTGTAGCTAAATAATATGACCTTGGCTGTGTGGTTGTTAATGTTCAAATAAACAATACACTTATCAATAACACATTAATCTACCTTGGGGTTGTCATAAACATTATGACATGTGATACCATGCAAGACTTAGGTCTCATGGACCTTAGAGGAACCCCCACTGTCTGTCAACTCTCTGATAGATCAGCCATTAAACCAGGGGGAATTCTATAAGATGTAGTGATATATGTAGATTCATGGGAATATCCTGTTTATTTCATGGTCCTACAACCTAAAACATCTATGGGAAAGTATCCTCTAATCATAGGACATTTGTGGTTTTCCACGACCAATTCCTACATTGGTTTTTGGTCAGGAAACATGACTATTTCCCATGGGAAATCCACCAAACAATTAACCCTCTACCCTCCTGCTAAACCCAACATAGACTTAGAAACATCACTTTGGTTTGATGGAGAAGAGAGTGATGAAGAATGGGAATCCCACCAAGTCCTCTCCATAGATCAATACCTAGCCATAAGAGATAAAATAGAGGACAACAAAATTAATGATTGTATAGCTTCTTCCTCTTCCTCATGAAACACACATATTCTTAAGCATATTATGAAACTATAAAATCAAATTTCTCTAGCCTCAACAATCATTTCACCCATCGAACACGAACCGACACAAGAAAATAAAAAGAACAAGGATCCCTTATACAAACCATAGAGATTAGCCTAGGGAAAACCTTAAAAATCAACCGAGGAATAACTGAACAACAAAAGGAGAAACTAGTTCAAGTGTTGCAAAATAATAGTGATTCCTTCGCCTAGGATTACTATGACATGAAGGGAATCCATCCTAACCTATTCAAACATCATATATATATCAAGGAAGGATTCATACTGATTCTTCAAACTTAGTGCCATGTGAACCCGATAATGAAATACATAGTAAAAAAGGAGCTACAAAAACTGCTTAAAGCTAAATTCATTTATCCCATTTATGATAGCCAGTGGGTCTCCCCTCTTGTCATGGTACTGAAGAAAAAAGGAAAATGGAGAATTTTTGTAGATTATAGAGAATTAAATAAAGCAACACATAAATATCACTTCCCATTATCATTTATCGACCAAGTCCTAGACACGTTAGAAGGAACAAAGTATTTTTCTTTCCTTGTTGGTTTCAATGGATACAACCAGATCCAAATCACCCCTAAAGATTCAAATAACACAAAATTCACATGTCCTTGGGGGATATTCACCTATCGTGTTCTACCATTTGGGTTATGCAACACCCCTTCCACCTTTCAATGAGTTTTTATAGGTATATTCTATGATCTAGTTCATGATTGCATGGAAATTTATGTGGATGATTTCACAACATATGGGAATGGATTTGATGAGGAATCAGCCAATATGAAGAAGAATTTAATAAGGTGCAAGGAGTCAATTTTTTCCCTTATAAATGAAAAGTGTTTCATGATGGAAACTGATGGAATTATACTGGGGCATCACATCTCATAAAAAATTATTCAAGTCGACCCGAAAAATATAAAGGTAATACTGAATTTTCCAACTCCAACTTCACAGAAGCAGGTACAAATCTTTATAGGATATGATATTTACCACCATATATTTATTGAAAAATTTTCATGTATTTCTCACCCATTATTTTCTTTACTTAAAAAATAAATTGAGTTTGTATGGACAGAGACATGTCAACATGCGCTTGATGAATTGAAAGTCAAATTGTTCGAAGCTCTTGTACTTAGAGGGCCTGATTAGACCCTCTCGTTCCAGATCTCCATAGATGCATTGAACACCACTTTCAGAGTCATTCTCAGAAAACTCGAAGAAAAATACCCATATGCAATTTACCATGTCAATAAGAATCTCTTTCCTGCAAAATTAAACTATACAGTAACCAAAAATGAGTTTCTTGTGGTTATTCATGCAATAAAAAAGTTTAGACACTACATTGTTGGATATCATGTCATCTTACACAATGATTATGATGCTATCAAATATTTAATGAAAAAACCAATCACCAATGGCAGGGTCACTAGATGGTTACTTTTATTGTAATACTTTGGTATTACTATTCTAGATAAACCAAGAAAAGATAATGTAGTTGATAACTTCCTTTCTAGAATAACATCTAATGAGAATGAAGCTCTAGTAGATGATTGTTTTACATAAAAACACCTCTTTGCAATGTCTACTAACTCACCTTGGATTGTAGACATTGCTAACTCTTTGGCTGGAGGAAAACTTCCACACTATCTAATCCCCAAAGAACGACAAAGTATAGTTAGAAAAAGTGAAATATTTTCATGGATTGATGGATGCCTCTTCTACATTGGGACTGATTTGATCATCAAAAGGCGTGTACGAGAGGACGAAGTCCATGAAATAATTAAATACTTTCATGATGGGCCATGTGGAGGCCATTTTGCAGATAAAAGGACCAGGTACAAGGTACTCCCTGAAGGGTATTATTGGCCCACACTTTTTAAGGAAGCCAAATACTATGTTCAAAGAGATGTGACCATTTTCAATGCATGAGTAGACCCATACAAGAAGATGAAATGTCACTATAACCATGGATGGTGTTAGAACCTTTTGAAAAATGGGCCATTGATTTTGTGGGAGCAATAAATCCCCTTTCCCATTGAAACTCCTACATCCTAGTCTATACAAACTATGTTACAAAATGGATGGAGGAAAAAGTATTTCTGGCGAAAAATAAATAGGTAGTAGTGGAGTGTCTCCATGAATATATCTTTGTAAGGTTTGAAATACCACGGGAGATAGTGAAATATGGAGGAACCCAGTTCACATCATGGCTTGTTAGAGACTTGATGGAAAAATAAAAAATCAAGCACAGAGTAACAACACCATATCACCCATATGAAAATGGACAAGTAGAGGGGACTAATAAAATCTTGGAGGAAATAATCACTAAAATCGTTAGATTACACCTCAAGGACTAGGTCAATAGACTCTATGAATCTTTATGGGTCTACAAAACTACATGGAGAACTACTACATGATGCACACCCTACGAGTTAGTAAGAGTGTTATTTCCCATAGAGATAGAAATTTGGACATTGAGGACAACAATACAACTTGGTTTGGACCTATCAGAGGCTTAGAAACAAATACTGCTCCAAACCAGCAAGTTGGATGAGATAATACAAGGTGACCTACATTGAACCACAATTATACAATACCAAAGGGCCAAATGGCATGATACTTTTATCAAGAAGAATAAATTCAAAGTTGGAGACCATGCATTATTTTTTGATTCTAGGTTCAAGGACTTTATAGGAGAATTTTGCACCATATGAATCAATCCATATGATATTGATACAATATACAATAATGGCCCCATCAAACTACGAACCATAGATGAAGAATAAATTCTTATAATGGACAAAGGACATAGACTTTGCTTATATCACCGACCCCTATCAAAGGAATACTTCTTGAGAAAGGTTTTGTTGACAAACCAGAATGACCCGTTCAAGAAGGTAAAAGAAAATACCTGATGGTAGGTCCCAATTAGACCCAATCTCATTTGGAATAACGTTTCTAACAAGATTTTTGGCCTGGTTACTAGTTTAACTACTTTTCTATCGAATTAAAACTTTAAAGAACTAATTCTAGACTAAAATGATTATCTATTGTCCTAAGATGTACTTCTATTCTTTTTACTCTATCATATCTTGATTAGGAGAAAACTAAAAGGGATAAGTGCAATTAAATGTTTGTATTAATTACACTAAAATAACTCATAAGGAAAGAACATAAAGTCTTAACAATATAATGAGTTGGAAACAAATAGTTGATTCACCAACTAATCATATTGTCATTGCAATTATATTTGAAAATCAGGGCAACTGTGGACATATCAAAATTTAGTCTAGAAGTATTTAATATGACTAACATTCACGCATCACATAAATGAAAATGCATAAATAGAAAAATCTCATTCATACATATTCTCACCAAGATCTTCAAAATGTCTTTGGTCCAAATTAAACATATAGTAATAATATTGTTCAACTACAATATGAAAACCAAAATCCCTTTTTCATGGACAAACCTCCTTTTTTATAGTTTTTTGAGCAACTTTTTACATTCTTTTGGCCCAATCACGAGTATAGGGTGGTTTTGAAAAACAACTCTTCGCATTCCTATTCAAAATAGAATTACAACATAGAGAGAATGTGACATTTAGTGCAGCTACAATAATTGTATCATTACGAGATACTTTTTCTCTGCATCTGGTCTTGATATTCTTCCCAGAGGGAATGATATTTCATGATGTCTTCTAGTTTTCCTGATTGAATTTTTTCTATGTCTAATTATCCATCACAAACTTTAGTAGAAACTTCTTGTTTTAGCTCATGTTTTGTGAATTTTACAAAGTCTTGAGTCATGCTGACAAGCCTGGAAAGTTTCAACAGGTGTTCTTCTATACATTCATTTTCTATTTGAGTCAAATTTTCAATATTTAATATGCTAGCTTCCTTGTAGTTATCCACCTAAACTATTCTTGCCATGGTAGGTGTTTCCTCATCGATGGGGGGAATCAACTGCATTCTAAATTCCTCCATGAGACCATATGAACTAATCCATAACTTCTTCTAGGAATTAGTTTTTTTTTTCTTCAATGACTTGAATGTCTTTTAATAATGGTTTCCAAGTATCAAAGAAGACCTGATATCTATTTTTTTTCTCCCTTAGCATACAATGGTAGTGTAGTTGGGGGAGATTTTTACATTTCTTGCCAACTGATAATTTTATCAAAGGCATCATTTGCCTCCTGGTATTGTCCTTGAATTTTAGTCATTCTATCTTCCATCCTTAGTGGATCATCTCAGTTAATATGCATATCATTGAGTAGACATAGAAATTCCTTATGATAGAATTTGAGTTTCTCATTCTGTTTCAATGCCTTGGCTTTGACAATTTCTACAACTAGAGTTGATGCATTACTTGCTTCAAGTTCCCTTTCAGGTTTCTACTTCTCTTGTTCTAACCTCATGACCTGGTATTTTTGTTGCTCCATGAATAATTTAGATTGAGTCAATTATATTTACAACTTGATAGCTTCTCTAGCTTGTTCCATTTTAATATGTTCTATCTCATCATAGAGTTTCATCTTTACAGATTCTAATTCTTTAGTATGTGTGTCTCGTTGTGCCTCTGTATTTCTTTCAAATTATGAATTCATATCATCTTTTTTTACTTGCAATGATTTGTTCATATTTCTGGTGTTGAGGATATCAACCACCCTTTTGGCCCTTTCAAATTTTGAAGTGAGCTCATCCTTCACATTTTTCAATTCTTCCTCCAACTCTGTGATTCTAGTTCAGGATGAACCTAAGGTGTTGGTAACCTCAATAATATATGAGGAATTTAATCCTGCAAATGAATGGAAGGAAGAATATTATTGCACAACATTGTCTTATGGGTCAGGCTCGACTTTCCATTCCACAACCCTCCCTGTAGATGATCTGGACTTGGTAGATTCTTCCTTTTTCCTCTTTTTTGACCTCTTTTCAATGCTCTTTAATCTTTCATCATCGTAGTAGCCTCCAATGGCCACTACAATACCTTCAAAACTCATAATTTTTGAAGAGGAGGTAGAGTCACCTAGGATGGCATTGAGGGAAGTGTATTCCAGGGGTGAAATTTTCACCATGCCGAGATTGGGAGTTGATGGGTTACCTGGGGTTTTTTTCAATTCCTATAATTTTTGTTGTTTCAACTGCTCCTTTGCTTTTCTTCTAGCCTTAGTCTATTTATCTAATCATTTGGCCTCTACTTCATTAGTTAGCCTTCAATATTCTGCCTCATCATCCAATATTTTAGCCTCTTCTTCATATTTTTTCTATTGAAGGACCTCCTTCTTAGCTTTGACATAATTTTCCCTTTTTATTCTTTCTTCCTCAACTTGTTTTCTTTGGTACTCCTATGTTCACAATCGCTTTTTCTCTAACTCTTCTGCCCTTTTGATCTTTTCTTGTTATATGGTGTTAAATTTATCCTGATCTTCTTGCAACAGTATTTGAAACTGTCCCGATGTAATATTATTCATTTCTTATTTCTCAAATTCCAACTCTTGTTTGGTAGCATCATTAGGTAGTTTTTGTAAAATTTCTTCATAGAAAAGAATTACTTTGAGCCTATCTTCCTTAAAATTAACCACATGTATATTAGATTGGGTGAGATCTACAGATCTAACATGCCCAACTGCAAGTTCATGTGATTTGTGACCTTTTGGATCTCCAAAGCATAGGCATACATCTTGTAGGGATTATGCTTCTTTTCTAGCATGGGGGCCATGAGATATGGTGTAATTTCCTATATGAATGGGAAAAAAAGGCCATAGTTTTTTGCTACTACTCAAGAGAAGAGAGGTAACCCGCGTTCCCATGGTTTGGTAAGTGATTTCTCTCATTAGAAGACGTTCTGGGACAAAGAAAGGTAAACGATGTGGGACCAAAGTGGTACCATACACCCTGATGTATGAGTATTATTTTCCCAGATACCAGTTCGTTACCCCTTTCATTCCAGTGCTAGCTTCATTAGAGATTATGTGCCTTTGAAAATAAGAAATTATAGTATAAAGAATGGTGAGAAAGTAGTTACAAATATCATAAAAATACCTTTTGTAATTTATTTTACAAAATTCAGAGAAATACACCTGCACAGGGGGTTGGTGGTGGTCTCAATGTTGGACAACTGAGAGGGGGGATGAATTAGTTGTTACCGTGCTTAAACAATTATGCTTCTTTTTAAAACTCTTTGCATAAATACTGAATGATGATCACAATAATACAGGGAAATAAACAATGGCACTTTCAACATCATTCACATATATGAGAAACACAGAGACAGATATTTCCCGAGGAAACCCATACAGGGTAAAAACCTCTTTTTCTTTATATGATAAGTAATAGTTACATTCTTTACATTATCATAAACATGAGCATCAACTCATAAGGAGGCTACAACCTATATTTTGCAAGCTGCAACTTGCTGAGAGCACCAACTCTCTGTTTTCTCTAGCACCCACTAGAAGGAAGCACCAATTCCCTAGTTTCTCTAGCACCAACTAGAAGGAAGCACCAACTCCCTGGTTTCTCTATCACCAACTAGAAGGAAGCACCAACTCCCTGGTTTCTCTAGCACCAACTAGAAGGAAGCACCAACTCCCTGAGTGTTTTCAGCACCAATTGGATGGAAGCACCAACTTCCAATCATACAGGCACCAACCTGTATAACAAAGAACAAGAGTTCTCCCTTGCACCACCCTGCCACCCTGGTTTCTCTGGTTGCAACCAGATGGAAGCTACAACTCCTTGTGTTCAAGCACCCATTTGAACCTATGAGGACAACAGTCGTCCCTAGCACCTCCCAACCTCCCTAATAAATATAAATGTTTGCTACTAAAAATTATTACAGTGATATGATGTTCAAACATGGCTTACCAGACTCATCACTGATCTGCTGCATTTCGTTGCTCTGTCTGCCTCATTGCCTTTATGCACACTTGACTTGCGTTGTCTGTTCTTCTGCTTTTTATGCTCTGTGCGCCATGTCCATTCACTCCACAGTTCCTTTTCTGTGCAATTCAGCTACTGCACTCTGATCCTTCTTCACACATGAATCACCTTCACCACAACAACAACAACAAACTCCAACAGCAACCACAACCCCTTATCTTCTCTGTACCGTGTATCTATATCTTCTGTGCATCTTATGCATGAAATATTCACCATTCTTCTGCATGCTCATACTGTGCCAATCTTCTCCACATATCAAGTGCTTTGCGTGATCATCATCGTGACTCTTCAACTTCTCTGGCAGTTCGAGACTCTTCCTCTTCTCAGTGACATTCGAACTCACCTTCTCTGTTTCAGTTACAGGCCTCAATGCTTATCAGCTGTCAATCGCCTCCACGAACATCTTCATCCCTCTTGAAGATTCCCAACGGCTCTTCACCTTCTCTGTCAATCATCCCAAGTGTCTTCGAGTCCTCCGACTGAAACCATTAGTGGTTTCTGGCAGTTATAATATGTCGTGCTATAGTAGCCCTCCGATATCCTTCAGGTTTATTTGCACCGTTGGATGAACTTTATTAATCTTGCCTTTAAATTGGGTTTCAACATTTCGGCATTCTTGTGGCCAAGTGTCTCGACACTTCATGTTTCGATCTCCGAAGCTCCAATACAGAGATTTTTTGTGTTAGCTCCTTCCTCTATATGACCATGGTCATAACCAAGTGCCTATGCAAAAAGCGCTTTCGTGATTTTCGACACTATGCTTCGTTGACTCCAAGTTAGTGAAATTTTGATCACTTGCCACATGTCCTGGATTCCATGGTCTAGATCTGATCTTGATTCAATGGCTACGATTGAATCACGATTTCACAATTTCGACATTCTTGATGCATTGGGTTCTTTGCCTCTCAATGTCATGATTCGTGAAACTCCGATATGGAGTTGGCTCAATGGTCCAGATCTGATCTTGATTCAACGGCTACGATTGAATCGTGATTTCACGATTTTGGCATTCTTGATGCATTGGGTTCTTTGCCTCTCGATGTCACGATTCGCGAAACTCTGATATGGAGTAAGTCTGTTGACGTCACATGTGTTAAATAACTACCACGTGTCACCCTGATTCGTGACTTACATGTGATTGGAATGTTGAATCAATCTGACACTTGTCATTACCTGGTTGTGCCACGTGTTCCTAGCTAATGTGGTTTGCTGACGTGAGTTAGATCGACGGTCCAGATCTTATCTTGATTTGACGGCTACGATTAAATCGTAATATCGCATATCATGATTTCGGGATTCCTGATGTTAATAATCTTTGACATGTTTAACTCGTGATCCTCGAAACTCCGACATGGACTAGGATCAACGGTCCAGATTCAACCTTGATCTGACGGCTCAGATTAAGTCGTGATTTTTCATATTGCGATTACGCCCGCTTCTCCTTGTTCTTTAAGGATCGTGCAAGTTCTCCTTGATCCAATGGTGGTCGGACCCTGCACTCAGATCTAACATCTGAGATCTGTCCTCCTGTTCAACGCTCTTCTTGTCTATATTCTGGTGACAACCCTCGTTCATTCGAGAATTTTGAATGAGATCCAATGATCAGAAGTGCTTCTCGGGCCTTCGATCATTTTGTCAATGTTGCATTGCCTTTGATCATTCGATCTTCTTGGACTTTGTTGACGGGAAAAATTGTCCGTCCATCAATTGAGAGAGTGGAACCGGTCCGGGGTTGTCTAATAACCCAAGCCATTTGGAATGAACCACCCTGATGGGTTTAACGGCTCCGTTGGCTGCTCTAAATTCCTAAGAAAACCAAAGAGAAAACTAATCTAAACTAACTAATCTATCTAAAACAAATAAAACTAACTAAACTAACTAAAACTAATAAAACAAACTACTAAATTAAACTAAAACTAAATATAAACTACTCTAACTATTATATACAATCTACTAATTACTATTACACTAACTCTAACAATTAAATATCTAATTACTAATTGGATTACAACTTATTCACAAATATACAATATCTACAAGTTGCAGATTTGAATAAAACCTGTAAAACTCATGTGTTTTTTGCCCTAAGACATCTAGAGATAATTTTTTGATTTTATGTAAATAAGAAATAAAACTTACTGAAATTAAACAATCTAATATATTAAACATATATATCTAACTATAAATACTAACAAATATACTAAATAAACGATAGACTGACCTAGAAACGCTCCTAATTTGTCCTGTGTATGATGGCTTCGAAGCTGGTCGGAGGAAGGAAACTCGCACTGGTTAGTCCATAAGCTTCTCGTAAACGATAGGATGCACTGCTCTTTGAGTTATTTACAGGACAAACAAGACATAAAAATTCATAACAATTTTATGATTTATAAATCTCTGCAATAAGGGAAACCTGTTATGCAAAAACTTATATTTGATAATTCAACTTATGAAGAAGAGAAATCTGTCGTTCACAAACTGAATTAAGCAATTGCTATGTTCTTTAAACACTTGGAAGAAATCAGATATGGATTATAGTGATTAAATTATATCATTTGCACATGATTAAGATAACTAAAGTAGTCATTAACCAAATACAGATTGATATACACAACATGAAACAAAATATTGATATAATGAGAAGCTAAAGATGTAACAAAACACCAAATTCTGCCTCAGTCTATATTAAAACTCCATATCCTTGTTCTCCCACAAATGAGGATGATCATTATTACAAAAATGATAGGTATTTATAAGTCTTTCCACAGGGTAAAACCTCCCTGTGGATAATATCAAATTGTTTTACATAATCCGGGAGATATCCCAAAATCAACTAAACTAGGAAACGAAAATGCAAGTGAAAGCTTTGAAATATCCCCTAACTGCTCATCAAATCCACTGTAATTTCGAATTCATCTGCAATAGATCAAAAATAACAAGTTAGAAAGGTATTTCATATACAAAACAATAAAAATTTGAATCTACAGACTTAGCTACATAATCATTTGATTCTGTAGCTAGTCTAAAATAGCATACAGGACCAGAATCAAATCAAATCAAATCTTTTTGAAAGAATCAAATCCAGTTTTCTTTCAATGGATCATTTAAAACGAATGACTAATGATTCAAATGATTTTATCATTCAGTATAAAACATAATCAAAAGTGATTTAATCGAAACATGGGTAAGAATACTTTATTTCATTTTACCATAAAATCGGGTCAAACAATAACAAGACTGTTTCATATCAAATGAAATTAATAGTGAGTCATATCATGCGCGATACGATCTAATCCAACACAATCATAATCCATTCGTTATGGCTATAATAATGTAGCATAAGATTCATGTCGTTTTAATTAATTACAAAGATGCAAAGACTGTTACTATCATGGGTAAATAAGACATTCATAACAGTATCATCCAAAATTCGCCATATATTTCGATCGCTAAGCGTTACACAGTCAACAAACAGGATCAATTAATAGTGATCACAACCATCATCAGATCGACCGAAGTGACAATCATAAACTGGGCAACAATCGAAACAAATCGTGACTGAGTTTAATATAGAATAATAGTGAATCCAATCTCGTTTTACAAATCAACTTGTAACTTAATATTCATTGCCATTACAAATCCAACCGATAATAGGGTCAATCTAACAGCAAACCAAAATGAATTAACCGACTGGGTTTCACATAACATTTACGAATTGAATCCATTCACGATTTGGGTGAATTTGTACATAATCATTTTAAAAACAATCCAAACTATATTCGAGTTGTTTGAAATCCATATGGACATAAAACTGTAACAGTTAACCATATCACAATTGTTACCAATCATAGCATATACATTTTAACGAAATCAAAACGAAATGCGATTGTGTTTAGAATCGAAATATGAGAAACAACTTGTGTCTATAATAGATACAAACGACTTCAATCGACATCAGAGCATTCATTTTGGATAAATCAAACAACTCAAATCCATACCAAATCAATCAAATCGATTAAAATCTAATCGAAGCTAAACTGGGAAATAGAATTCCATTCAGTCAAAGCAAGGCTAAGTATACAATGTAACGAAACCAATCAATGCTGAACAAAGCTATTCAAAACCAAATTCGAATCGTTATATAAACTCATACTATTTACAAAAATGATTTATATTACACATACCTGTGTGACGACGAGGCTATCCAATTACGCCAGCTTAGAATTCACCACAGCCATGGCTGATTCCACATTTTTAAACAAGATGGAGCCTATTGTTCTTTGTCTCTTATCAGTGGTCTGTAGTTTAGCCTTTTGACGGGTAAGCAGTGTAACCTGGTCCTCCAAAGATTTAATCTTTGACTGTAGCATCGACACATCAAGATAATATCTCTCTAACCATGAGCCGCATTGATCACAGGGTGGCACTATAGACTTCAACAGAGCAGGAGAGGTTTTAGATGAATGACCGAGGGTTTCACAAGGAAGCTTAATGCTTGGGTAGTTAGGGTCATTTTGTAGGCAAGGTGGTAGGTTTGACACGAAGTCATACGAGGGTTCAGCACACAAACCTTCTGAATAGGGGTATTCACTAGCCAAAAAATGCTCCACTTCCGAGTCGGAATCCTCACTCAACACAATAGGGTTTATTTCGATAGGAGGTTTTGGCTTATTCCTTGCCATTCAAGAGATTAAATGGACATTCTTTTTTCCTTTGGCGTTTGCAGTGGGTTTGGCTTTGGGCTTCTTGCCCACAGGCTTAATAGTCTCGACATCCTTGGTCACAACGTGGGGTAGGTCGATAGGTGAGTCGGGCAAGGGTTTAGGTAAAAGGATGTTGTAGGGTACCGGGGGTATAGCCTTGTTCTCGGTCACCATAGGTTTGTCAACCTGTGGAGGATTCGAATCCTCAAAATCATTGCGAGCAAGGAAATCATTTCAACAGTCTCCATGCAACCCCAAATGATAAACAACAATCATTTTAACCAGCCCATAGTGAAAGAGGCTGCTGTTAGCCTGGTTCCTTTTGTATTTCTTAGACATTTTAAACAGGCTTCTATGTAGATAATATGGCATATTGAGCTGATAACACATAAAAACCATAAGCAAACGAAGGTGGTGTAAGAAAACAAACCTGTACTGACCTTCGTAGGTGATAAACTATTTGATAATCATCAATAAGTCATGCCAGCGTTGTTTAAGCATGGTCATAGGTAAACCTTTGTCACAGGAGCCAACCCTACGCGACTGGAAGAGCAGTGTCCAAGGGACCTCTTCCAATTTTCAATTCTTGGACCATCGTTGTCCAGTGGCAGGCAAACCCGTAGCAAGACTGATAAACTTCTCGTTAATTTCCAATTGAACATCGTCGACCTTGGCTCGACAACCATCAAAGCTCATGGCGAATTGCCTAGCAATGCAGAGGTTAAAACCATCAAATTTCTGTATGAATGGGAGCCACCCATTTTCCTCAAGGTCACTGCAGGCACTATCGAACATCAATAGAGCCTGGCTACCATTCAGTTCATCCCTCACGACTGGAGCCATGGTACGAGCACATGGTAAGGGTTTGGTTCAAAATCACCAGCACACAGGAGCAGAGTCATTCGGTCTAACCACTATGAACAATCAAAGGGGAAGCATTAATGTGCACATGCGAGGGTGGTGGAATCACTTACCGCCATGCAAAATAGTAATGGCAAAGTACAACCGGCGAATTAACCCTCTATTGAAACAATCATAACATAGTTCAAACCACACTATTCAGCCAACCCAAAAATCAAACGATGAATTATATACCAATGCACCATTGTAATATTTCAAACCATGAATATTCAATATGAAATCAAACCCAAATGTTTAACCAACGCGCCATTGCATAAATGTTTAATCAAAGGTTTTAAAAGATTGTGACAATCGATTTCATAAAATCGACAAGCCAAGAGCTATAACAATAAGGATCACATCATATAAAAATAAAATAAACCATGACCCCTATGCAATTCATAGAATCAAGTATAACCCATAAATTCACATGCTCAATGCCTTACCAATTAAATAAAAATCAAGTTGTGCAATCAAAGTAAGAATAGGAAAATAGGCACAGTTCAAAAATCTTTTAGCCACTTAATGATAATCCAAAGGTAAGTGCCATTCAAAATATCAATAAAAGATCATGACAGTTTAAAGAATGATGGAGGAGTTTTCATGCTTACAGTCGTGAAAACTAAATGGAAACCAATTTGCAAATGTCGCAAGAAATGAAAATATCATCTATTTGAAGAAATGCGACGACAGTTTGAAGTTCAGAAGACATAGGTGTAGGCAGCTTATAGGGCAAATGAAAAAACTGAATTGGCTGCCAACAATGGCGACACACTGGTAGAAGCAGTTATCTCTGTGAAAAGAAATAATTTCAGATTAGGACAGTAAAGAAAATTTCAACTCAAAAACAACAACCAGAAAATCATACAAACATCATCATTTAGCATCTTTTCCAGCGATGTTTTAAAAGATGAAAACTAATAACAGTCTTAAGATCAGTAAGTCATGATATTAATGATAAAATCTTCAATATTTTTGGCATGGCCATTGCTGCTAGTAGGCGTCCATATCCTCGACAGGGTTGCCATTTAACCCACTCTGACATCTGTATCCTGTCAAGAAGTTCTAGATCAGAATAAAGGACATTAAAGAGGTTTCTTATATTTTTACATATTTTCATGTACCCGACATTGCTTCACTGCCAGCAGGCCTGTTCAGTACCCTGGCGAAGTTGTCTCGGCGCCATGCATGCATTTACCCACTGCCAGCGGACCTGTTCAGTATCCCGACGGGTTTACAAACACTTCCCACAGCTCTTATTAATAATTTTATTTTGTTTTCTTTTGTAAATATATAGCTGAGCGGGGTGACGCTGATAATCTTGATATTTAACATATTTTTTTTCAGACCTCATCAGAATTTTTTAACACTGTCCTTTATTTAGCTCCAGATATGTTTTATTTATAAAAACAACTTCCTACGACAGGGAGACATCTTTTGAGTCATTCCTTTACAGAAAAGGGACAGTGTAAAAAGATAATAGATGATCATGACAAAATTTGCTCAGAGATTGAAATCAGTAAACTTCTTTCAAACAGAAAAAATTTTCCAACATAGATATCGATCTCAAAAATACATACTGATGTTCGTACAATCTTTCAGAATTTATTTCAGTGAAGAAATTTTTCTATGGTCTTTGTCTGAATGGCTCAGTACACAGGTATGCGTATTTTTCTAAAAAAAAAAAAAAAAAGAAACTGATCAATTCAAATCAAAACCAAAATAGAAAGCAAACGAAGAATGCAAACAAAAGAAATATTTACATAATATACAAGGGAATTTATCAAGCAAAGTATCTTTTCAGGGCTTGGCCATTCACCGGATAGGTGTCAAGCTGCCCTTCAAGATTCTGTAATTGAAAGGAACTAGGACCCAACTTTTTAGCAATTAAAAATGGCCCAAGCCATAAGTTTTGAAACTTGGTGTGCTCACCCTTTCCTTCGTGTGGTTTGTCCCACTTCAAAATGAGATCACCTATTTCAAAATTTCTATCAGAAGTAGAATTAGAATCGAACCAGCTTTTAATCAAATGTTGATGTTGATCTAACTTACACTTAGCTTGAGTTCTTACTTCTTCCAACTTCATCAAAGCATTAATGCGACTTTCTAAAGGAGGACAATCTTCTTCTTGGACTTTTTGTGACAATTGAAGCGAAGGAAGAAGAATGTGAGGTGGAAGAATGGCTTCTCTGCCATAAACGAGGAAAAAATGGGAGTTACCTATAGCGGCTTTGGGTGTTACCCTATCATCCCATAGTGCATTCAACAATGCATTGTGCTAGTTCTTTTGATTTTCAGCCACAGTTCTCTTGATAATTTTGATCAAGTTCTTGTTCGTTGATTCTGCTAAGTCGTTGCCCTGGGGGTAGTAACTAGCAGAATACTTCAGTTTTATTCCTTTCTCCAAATCGAACTCACTCATCTCTAGAGAAGAAAAGTATGAAGCATTATCAAAGACTAGACAATCAGGGATACTAAAACGAGTGATGATATTCGAGTTCAGAAAAGCAATCACTTGACTTGTGTTAACAGTTCTTAGCACAACGGCTTCGGACCATCGAGTAAAGTAATATGTGGTTGTCACAATATACTTGTGCTATTGTGAGGATGGAGGGTTAATAGGACCTATGATATCAAGGCCCCATTGCTGGAAAGGAGAATCGACCGAGACGGGTTGCAAGGGAAAGGCTGGTTTTTGCAACCACCCTGATGCTTTCTGACAAATGATACATTTACGAAACAAGGCATGGGCGTCCCTAAAAAGCGTGGGCCAGTAGTAACTGGCTCTTAAAACCTTATGAGTAGTGGTGTCGACACCGAAGTGACCACCAGCTTCTCCTGCATGCAACTCAAGCAAGACTTTTTCTGCTTTGTCTTTTTCGAGGCAACACATCAGTACGCCGTCAAAACTTTGACGAAACAGTATACCGTTAACTAGATGAAAGGAGGCGGAATTTAGTCTCAACGCTCTTCTCTTGGCGAGGTCAAGGTGACGGGGTGTTGATCCATGTTCAAGACAGTATCTAATATCATCGTACCAAGGACTTACAAGGTTTTGTGTGCAACAAATCAAACTTTGATCGCGTTGTTCTAGGTCTGACGTACTACTATCCTCTTGCTATCCTATTTCTGAATCAACAACCAATTTACACAATCCTTGGCCTCTCACGATCTATGTTGGGGTGATTTATAAGTCATACTCCTGTAAGGAGGTGACCCAGTTGGCTCTCTTCTCTCCTAACTCCTTTTGCACTAACAAGTTCCTTACGGCAGGGTAGGGGACAATGACCTTCGTCCTTGACTTCAAAAGATAGGACCGAAAGTGCTTAACTGCTTTGAAAATAGCGTAGGCTTGCCGATCGACCGCTGGGTAGTTAAGTTCAACACCTTTGAAAGCAGAGCTCATAAAGGTGATGTGTACTTTGTTGTTTTCGAAATTCTTCTGAGTTAGGACTGCGGCATAGGAACGATCAGAGGCAAAAGTATAGAGTGTAAAATCTTGAGAGAAATCAGGGCTCATGAGAGATGGAGCGTCTATTATGGCCTTCTTTATGTCATTAAAAGCTTGATTTTCTGTGGGTCCCCAGTGATATTGGGTGTCTTTCTTAATCAGGTTTTGGAGAGGCCTGACCATTTCGGAGAAACTGGGGACAAATCTTCTCACGAAATTAATTTGGCCTAGGAAAGGCTGCATGGATTTTTTGGATGTAGGTGGGGGGAGTTTAGCGATGACTTAAGTCCTCTCGGGGTCAATAATCATCCCATCACTAGACACAATGAATCCTAGTAATTTACCTTGTTCTACTGCAAAGATGGACTTCTTGGGGTTCAAGGAGATGTCGTATTTACGACATCGTAGCAGAACGACTCGTAGGTGAGCTAGATGGTCATCTTTGTTTTTAGAGTAAATGGTCACATCATCTAAGTAGACAACTACGGAGTGATTGATTAAGCCTCGAAAAGAAATTTCCATTTCTCTTTGAAAGGTAGCACCAGCATTAATCAATCCAAAGAGCATTTCACGATAAGCATAAGTGCCCCACGGGGTACGGAAGGTAGTTTTTAGTTGGTCTGGCGAAGACATCAAGACTTGGTTGTATCCAGAGAAACCATCTAATAAATATAGCCTCTCGGAACCAGATACTTGTTGAAGGATATGTTCCATGGGCGAGACAGGATAATTATCTTTGTCAGACGCTTTGTTGAGGTTTCAGAAATCGACACAAAGTCGAATTTCCCCATTTTTCTTCCGAACTGGGACGAGGTTGGATACCGATTGAGTGTGTCTAGCAGGAAAAATTATTTTAGCACTAAGGAGTTTATTCAATTCTTTTTGAACGGTCAGTTCTAGTTTAGGGTGCATTTTCCTCAGTTTCTGTTAGAAGGGAAAGGTTTGGGGCTTCATCGGGATGACATGCTGTATAATATTGGGATCAAATGTTTTAAAATCATCACAAGTCCATGCAAAGACATCCTTGAATAATTTAAATAGTTTGACAAAAGCAGCTTTTTCTTGTTTAGAACATCCCAAGCCTAAATTGATACACTGAGGATTTTCATTAGTCCCTAAATTGACTTTTTCATAAGACAACAAGGAACTATTAGTTTTGCAATTGACCGTCTTTTTAAATTTATCTTCAAAATCATAAAACTTTTATAATCTAACAACAGATTTGGGTATGTAATTTACCATGTCCGATAGAGCTTCAGGAGATTTCGGATTAGGTATTACCGTAAAGTCGTGAAAATTGTCGTCGTGCGTGCGTTCGTCTATCACTGTGCCTTGAAAGGTTTCTTCCATGTGCAAAAAGTTAATGATTTGCTGATCATTGTCGAATACTCTCCAGTTTGTGATATTGTCTGGAACAGATGGCCGAAACAATAGCTCCACGGAGAATGCATTTGGGGATAAGCCTTCTACATGAAGAAGTTTAGAGGCTACATTAGCTAGTAGATCTGCTTCAGCGTTATTTAATCTAGGAATGTAATTTATATTAAAAGTAGAAAATTTGTTCATTAAACTCCATACCTCAGATTGGTAACTTTTGAAATGTGGGGAAAGACAATGTATAGAGTCTCTTACCTGTCTAACCACTATTTCAGAGTCGTCGAATACAACCAGATTTTGAATGTTCATGTCCAAGGCTTTTCCGAGACCTTGCAGTAAAGCCTCATATTCTACGATATTGTTAGTACATTCAAATTCTAGTCTACAAGCCAATAATGTTTTATTACCTGCCGGATCGATAATGATGCAGCCTGCACCAGCTCCTTCTTTAGACTTGGAACCGTCAAAATATAGAGACCAAATTTGATTTCCGTCGGGCTCATGGGACTGTTGTTCTGGATTATTGATAGGTGAAACTTCGGCCATGAAATTTCCGAAGAAGGTGTCCATCCCTTGGACTTCAGGTGAATCGGCAGGAGGTGTATATGGTTCGTTAGGGTCGTTCAAATCTGTGACTGTAAACTTAAGGTAACGCTCACGATTCACCTTGATCTTGTTGGGATTACCGTTATCTGGAAGCCATAAGTGAGACCAGTCCGTCGCGAAGTAACCATGTAGCTGCTCCGACCAGTCCCTGCTCAAAAACACACCATACACTTCTGGAATATCCACCACAATTATATCAATAACCTGATGAACCTTTGGGTTAGACGATAATCTAATCAATACATTTTTTAGTTCGCCTATAACTTTAACATCTGTTCGATCAAGTTGTATGATTTTCAAAGAAGATGGTTCTACTTCAGCGTTAATCTTTTGGCAGACAGACCAAGGCATCACATTTGATGATGCTCCTGAGTCAACCATACAATTATGCACATTTCTGTTGAAGATTTCTAAAGTTAAAAGAAAAGGAGGTACATTCTTGTGAGTACTTAGAGTAGTAACTTGTGGCTTCTTACTCGCATTCTCTAATGCTACTTTATCTACATTATTTACATTATTTACATAAGTTACAGGAAGACTTCCTTTATCTTGAGGATCAGGATTGTTTTTAGTGGAAGTCTTCTGCAGAATTTTGCTTTGCACAACCTTGTTACCATTCGAATTACCATTCTTGCCATTTTCTGAAATATTTTGCAACATCTTCTGTAACAAAAATGGAAATTTCAACAACTCATAAATAGAAATGTTAGCCCTTAATTTTTTACGATCTTCAACTACATCATAATCTAATTTATGGCCGACATTACTCTGTTTAATCTCTGCTGATTTAGATGGCTTTGGAGGTGAAGTTGTAGTGTTCTCGGCAGGAGGTTTGTTTGTTGTCTTACTCCTAGTGTTGTAAGGGTGAACAACCTCGAAGTTAGCTTGAAAGATGCTATCCAAGAAGTGTCCAAAGATGTTTGGAGAAGACTCTTCTTCTTGAACTGTGTCCTTCTCGACTTCCTCCTGAGGGATTTCAGGAGGCATCAAGTTATCTTGGGCTTCTAGAATTGTTCGAAGAGCGCATTGCAAACTTTCTAGGTTCAAGACTTTGGGGTTTGGATTAGGCCGATTGGTGGGAAAAGGCTTTCGGAAAGGGGGTTTGTAGGATCCTTTACTCGAGGAAGCTTCTTCAGTTGACCTTTTTAAATCTATAACTTGATTAGACAATTTTTGTACAACTTTAGTTAAATTTTCCAAATCAGAATTTTCAGGTTGTGTTTTGCTTTGAGTAGGTCTAGAGAGAATTTCAATCTTCTTTTTGGAAGAAGAAACAGTCTCAGTTTCGTTGCTAGAAGAGTCCTTAAGGCTAAGTATGTCTTTTTCAATCTGAGTAGCCTCTTCGAAGGATTCTAATAACGTGGCCTTTTTAGAACGTTTAACCCAAATGGCTATGCTTTGATGTAGAGCTTTAGTGTAGTAAGCTATTACAAGACTCTCAACAGGCATAGAATCTGCAGGGATTCAATTTTTAAGCATTAATAATCTTTGATTAAAATCTTTAACTTTTTCTTTTGGGTTCATTTTTAAGCTTGAAAGATCCATGGCTAAGACTTCTGGAGGTTTACCATCTCCGAATTTTTCCAAAAAGCATGACTCAAACTTTTCCCAATACACTATGGTATGGGGCTGTTGGGAAAAGTACCAAGTGGATGCATTACCCTCAAAAGTATAAGGGAACAACCTACAGGCAATGTCTTCATGTTCAACATTATGAAGTCTGATGGCTAACACAAATTTTTTGATATGATCTTCAGCTATCTCTTTTGAATCGGGATCAAACTTGGGAAGCCATTTCTCCGGGTGCTTAGGTAAAGGGTGCTGGGCTCCAGGTACAGCTACAGCATCCTGGTCCAACCAGGGTCTAGCAGGGTTGTTCTGATTTTCCATTGGGGTAGTGGGTGTGGAAGGCTGAGAAGGTGAATTGCCTTCGTTTGATGAGGAATATCATCCAGAAGCGGAAGGAGAT
>JASDQU010883948.1:4935-23423 GCA_032191745.1 Picea mariana | reverse complement strand
TTTTGAAAGGTTATTTGGGAGAATATTATTGATAGAGAAAAGTGTGGAAAAAAAAGTGTTGCAGAAAAAGTGCGGCAGAAAAAGTGCGACATGAAAACTACAGCAGAAAAAGTGCAGTAGAAAAACCGTGGAAGGAAAACTATGGCAGAAAAAGTGCGGCAGGGAAAGTGTAGAAAGAAAAGTGCGGTAGGAAAATTGCGGTAGAAAAAGTGTGGCGGAAAAATCCTAGCAGGAAAAATGTGGAAGAAAAATTGTAACATAAAAAGTGCAGTAGAAAAATCGCGACAGTGGATTCGTGGAAGCAAATTCACGGCAATAGAATGGTACAAGAAGAAAAAAAAGGTATGGTTCTCATATGTGTAGTGCTGAATTTATGAATCAAGTTGAGGGTTTGCCTTGTAAATATGTTGGATGCCCTCTTGGGAGTTTATGGCTTGCTGTAGATTTGATCTGAGGAAGATCTACTGAAGTTTAATATTGTCTCATGTTAGAGAGATTTTTGTTGAGGTATGTTGCTGAAGTTATTTGTACAGATAGAGGTTTTATAACAATAAGGTTCTAGCACATGGTTTGAGGTTCAAACTTGTGGTATAGTGTTTGAGGTATATGTGATCAGATCAGATTTGGATGATGAAATTGATGAGGTCTTTTGGTTGAGGTACATGTTGGGTACATGGTTGTGACAAGTAGTTGATGAGTTGGCACATACATGAGGTGTATAGTTGATGATGTTGATACATCTTGATGAGTGATATTTTATGTGTATTTTATGCATGATTGGTACATATTTGGTGCATGGTTGATGCACGCATTGATGGTATAGGTTAAGGTACAGGTTGGTGCATGGTTGATGCACTTGTTTATGGTACAGGTTGATTACAAGTTGATTGGTACGAGTTTCCAGTAGTATATATCACAGTGATAGTGTGATATTGGTTCCATCGTTCTACTTCTACGTCAGGGCGGTTGGACGGGGAAAGGATAGGTGGTTGTATCCACCTTCCATTTGTAGCCTGATAACATAGGGGGTTGTAGCCTCCTTATGGTTGTAGCTAGATAATTGGGGAGTTGGAGCTTCCATTAGGTTGTAGCCTGAGAAACTAGGGGGTTGTAGCCTCCTTCTAGTTGTAGCCAGAGAATTGGGGAGTTGGAGATTCCTTCAAGTTGTAGCCTAAGAATCTAGGGGGTTGGAGCCTCCTTCCATTTGTAGCTGGAAAACAAAGGAATTTGGTGCTTTCAATGAATGTAATTCTCAAAGACATATAAGAAAAATCATTTTGTGGTTTTTTCCCGCTTTGGGTTTCCACCTAAAACACTGGTGTACTGTGTATGTGTGTGATTTCTCATTTGTTTATTGTTTATTTACTCTGAAACAATTGGATGATAGTGCTAGATTAATATAATACTTGCATTTTATGGTGTAAAAGGATTAAATTCCTTTATTACTGATTCAGCCCCCCTATCAGTAATCCAAAACTAATAATATATTCCACTCCCCCCTTAGTAAGGTGGTATTTGTTCTCATGACAAAAGAAGACTGCTTTTCTATCATAAAGATAAGGACTTCCCAACACTATGCCACATGTATCAAGTGGTACAACATCCAAATCCACTTCATCAATCAAATTTGAAGCAATAAAAAATATGATCCTACATTGTTTGGTGACATTAAGTTTTTCTTTATCACATACCCAACCAAGAGGATAAGGCTTTGGATGTGGTCTCGTTTCAAGACCCATCTTATTGACAAGTGCTGTAGATATTAAGTTTACTTGGGAACCCAGATCAAATAATGTATCTATCTTAGTATGTTTAGATACAACTCTTATGTGAAATAACTCATTCCTCTTTCGTTCATCAACATGAGATTCATCATTGGAACTTGAACTAGCATGAAGAGAATCTTTACCTTGTACTCCAACCGTTGTGATATTTCCTTCATATCTTGAATCAGAACCAAGATCTTGTTTCACTATAGCAATAGACTTTGTCTATCCTTTTCAACCGAACTGTTTCAGTTTCTTTTCTGGATGTAGTTTCCAACAATGTTCTTCATCATGACCGCTCTTCTTGTAATGAGTGCAAGATGGTTTTCCTCCTCTCGTTACTTTAGCGGTCTTCTTGTCCTTCATTTAAAACTTATTAAAAGTCTTTTGTGGGAAATTAGAAGGATTCTTTGTGGGATCTTCTTGAACATGTTTCCCCTTGATCTCAAGGTGAGTGTCTTGCACAAAAACTTTGTCAAGACTAGTGGGGTTAAACAAGAACAAATTATGACGAATAGAACTATGAAGTGCACCAATATACTTCATTAAAGTTTCATAAGAATCCAAATGAATGTTCAATAAAAGAAATTTCTTCCTAAATTCTTCTCCGAAACTCTGTACAGTTTGCCCTTTACTATTCCTTAAAGTTTTCCATTCCATTATTGCTTTATGTAAATACCCTATTGGATAAAATTTCTTCCTTATTTCTGATTTAAATTCTGACCATGAGGAAAGAAGATTACCACACTTACTAATGTCCAAAAGCTTTCTCTCCCACCATGCGGGAGCAGTGCCTTCCAATCGAAGAGAAGCCATTGTACTTTAACTTCCTATTCATCAATATATTGGACGCGAAAATACACTTCAACCTATCGGATCCAATTATCTAGATTTTCCGGATTAGCATATCCACTAAACATAGGTAAAGAAAATTTTACATCAAGATTTTATAATGGTTTCTTAAAAGAGGTTTTGTGGCTAGAATGATGAGAATGATGAAAATTCTCATAGGAAGAAGAACTAGAACTCGAAGGTGAAGACAGAGGCTCAGGAGGATATCCTCTAGCCCCTTGTTTTACTGAAGCATCATCATCTGCATGTGATTCATTTTTATTCCCTTTATTCTTCATCATCTTCTTGTAATCTCCATACATTTGTTCGACCATTTCTGACATGCGATAAAATACCATGTAAAATTTTTTCTCATGTTCATCATGCTTGTCCTCTTCTGCCATTTTCTTCCTTCTGGATAGACGACCAACTTCAAGATTGGAAGTATTAAGAGTTCTTTCACCCTGCTTATGCTTGGTCCTAGTAAGCATTCACACTCAACAATTTAAGTCAAAGATGACTTCTCTGATTCCAACATGATTCCAGATATTTTCATCATGACTTAGAAAGAATAATATTAAATCAACATAAATTAAAGTGCACCATTAAAGAAGGAAAAACTCAAAAATGAAGAGACATAAGCATCAGATATGAACACAAATACTTGATAACAGATTTCGGCCCTGGTGGACTATGTCTTGGGTCCTGGTCTCAAATGGGTAGGCTCTTTCATTAGCTCATCATAAGAATTTGGAAAAATACATAAGTATAACTCATTTTAAAATCAAGATGCAAAAATAATGCCCAGATCAGAAAATAGACAACACCACTGAATTCATGACCTCGAGTTAACCAAAAATGACTGTCTCCATGCCTCTATCTGACTCTGGCACTCCCAGGCCCAAGAAGAATTATGTCTCGGTTTTTGTGCCCTCTGTAACATGAAATAATGACCGTATCGCCTGGAAAAACATGTTCGTAGGTCGTACGGTCCATGCCTCTTCCTTGTAGTTGGGTGGAACACACCTTTTAATATTAAATGTGGGTGGTATGTTCCAAGTGGTACTCACAACGTAGTGGTTATGGGCAGATGCATTAAGGCTTAGGCTTAGGCAGAGGTTCTGGGGTTGATCCCCACATACTCTATTTTTTGTGTGTTTTTTATGTTGTTTTTAATATATACATATCTACCCTGCTAAATTTAGTAGTGTCTCTAGAATCTCTTTCAACCATTTCCATAGTTGGTGTGGTCCACCAGATTTGGCGGACCCACTAACGTTTTGTTTTCAAAATTTTTTCATTGGTTGTCCTTGGGCATTTTTCGCCTGCCACATGCCAGACCCTGATTGGGCCACATGGCGACCTCTCATTGGGCCACACTTCCCCCTGCCAAGTCAACATGCCATGTCAACGTGCCACATCATCTGTACGGACTATACATACTACCACGTGGCATGATCTGATTGGTCCATGGATCGTCCTTGAAAACCAATAATTGGATGACACGTGGTAGCCTCTGGTGCTGCCATGTCATCATGATGATGTCAGCATGTCATGTTTCACTTCCCTGCTCCTGCCACGTGTGTTGTAGGGGAAATGGAGTCATCCATATGGATGTTGATGTCAGGAGTACGGATGCTGACTCATCCCCTATTGACTGGGCTAGGTTGAATAAACTTTGACCGCGAATATCTTTCAATCTGTAACTCCAATTGAAGATCTGTTTGCGTTGTTAGAAATTTTAATACGCGCTCTTCGCGATCATGTCATTTTTCACTGCATTTTTGGAAATTTGAAATTTTTCCCTTTCTCTGTCTGTTGGAGCCATTCTGAGCGTTCTGAGTTGCCTCTGTGAGTTCTGAGTTGTTCTTATCCTTCTCTAGATCCTTTTTGGATCACTGGTACATCCATGAAGAGACCATAATGCATACCAACAACTAGAAAATGTTGGCATACCAATTTTGCAAGGACTTCTCTTTTACAAGTAAGTACCCAGAGCTTAAGATAGTCCTACAAAGAATTAAAAAATTGCTTTTTACGTATGATTTTAAACGGAATTTAGACCTAGTGGTATGTTCCAATCATAGTCAAGTTCTTCAGTCTAACCTTCGACTAAACACAGATAAGATACCTATAGAATGCTATAATATCGAGAAGGATTTGGAAAATGAGGATGATTTAGAAGAACTGAGAAACTTAGCCATTAAGGAAACAGAAGGAAGGAGAGAAATCCATAACACCATACCGAGTCAGACGAATATTTCTTATAATCATCCATTTATGTTGTGAAAAGTTAACATAGGAAATACTGAGAAACCCAATATAACTATGGTAGGAGATTACAGGGATGAGAAAGCTAGCCAAGAAATACATATCCTATTGCGGGAGTATGATGACTTATTCCCAAAGACATTCTCAGAGCTAAAAGGGATTAAAGGAGCTATGGGAGAGATAAAAATTGAACTAAAACTGGGATCAAAACCTGTAAGGTATAGACCATATCATCTTAACCCTGGGGTGAAAGAGAAGGTTAAGAGAGAAATAGTCAAGGTGTTGGAGGCCAGATTTATTTTTTTAGTAGAAGAAGCAGAGTGGGTTAGCCCCATAGTTATCCAAATAAATAAAGGTAAAAAGGACATTAGGGTATGTGTAGACTAGAAAATCCTTAACTCGGCATGTGTGCATGACCTTTTTCCAACACGTTTTACTGATGAGGTGGTAGAATAGGTTGCGGGGAAAGAATATTACTCATTTACAGATGGATTTTCAGTGTATCACCAAGTGAGAATTGCTGAAGAAGACAAAAGGAAGACCATAGTCATAATAGAATGGGGGTCATTTGCATACAATGTGATGCCCTTTGGCCTAAAGAACGCCCCTGCAGATTTTTCCCGTATTGTAATAGCATCCTTCCGAGAATATATTCACAAATTTATAGAAGTTTATATGGATGATTGGACGATGTACAGTCTGCTCAAAGAACATGTAGCTCTACTATGTCTGATGTTTGTAGGTGTAGATAATTGCAGATATATTTGAGCCTCATAATGTGTATCTTCTGTGTGCCACATGGTAATATGTTAGGCCACATAGTATGCCAAGAAGGAGTGTTGGTAGATGCAGCCAAAGTTTCAGTCATTGTGAACATGCCACTGCCTACGAGTGCTACAATTGTGCTCCATGCTGGGGCACATAGGGTACTATCATAGGTTTATCAGAAGGTATGCGAATATTAATGCACCACTGGAAAATATACTAAAGAAGTCAGAAGTGTTCTGCTGGACACCAGAGTGTGATAAATAGTTCAACATCCTGAAGGAAAATCTCAGCACAACACCTATTCTGATATTTCTGAATTGGGAAAATGAATTCCATGTGCATGTGGACGCATCAATTATTTCCCTGGGAGCCATATTAGCGCAACCAGGATATGGAACCATGGATCATCCCATCTAATTTTCTAGCAAGAAGATTTCGTAAGATGAGCACAACTATACAACCATAGAAAGGGAGGGATTGACTATGATTTATGCTCTACAAAAGTTTAGACATTAATTGTTAGGATCTTATTTTAAATTTTTTACTACTCATTTTGTGTTAAAATATCTAGTTAACAAGCATGTTTTGGAAAGAAGAGTTTTTTGATGGTTGTTACTGTTTCAGGAATTTTCATTTGAGGTGATCATCAAACCTAGAATATGCAACATGGGCCCTGATCACCTATCCATATTAGAGTTAGGAGAAAGTGGTAGAGTATTCGATGATCAACTCCGATATGCAGACATGTTCCGGTTTGAGGCTGTACCAAAATACCTGGAAGACATAGCAATTTTCTTGAGTACAGGGGCCTTCCAAGAAATGTACTTCACAACTAAAAAATGCTATATGGTGGTTCAAGCAGTAGACTACCAATTGATTGCGGTGAAATTGTACAAGTTGGGCCTAGATAGTTTCCTCAGGAGGTGTGTCTTAGACCATGAAAGACAAGACATATTGTGCGAGTTCCATAGTGGAGTTACGGGAGGCCATGCGGGAGGAAGGGCCACTGCACAGAAAGTCCTCCAAGCTAGATTATGGTGGGAAACACTCTTCAAATATGCAAAAGAATAGGATAGATCTTGCGACGTCTGTCAGAGAGTAGGGAAGCCATCACGACAAGACAAATTACCTCTTCATCAAGTTCGAGCTCTACAAGCATTTGAGAAGTGGGCGGTTGACTTCATTAGACCGATCAACCCCACAACTAAGCACTAAAAGAACAGGCATATTATTACTGCAATTGATTACCTTACACAATGGGATGAGGCAACCACTGTTCAGGATTGCTTGATTGATACTACTGCCTGGTTTATTTTTGAAAGCATTATCACTCGGTTTGGATGTCCTAGGAGTCTAACCAGTGATTAGGGTGGTCATTTTATCAGTAGTACAATAGCGAAGATTAAAACAGATTTCTTAATCCAACATCATAAAAGTAGTCCCTACCACCCACAATCCAATGGCACAGTAGAGGTGTTTAACAAGATTCTAGAGAGAGGATTAACGAATGTTTGTTGTGAAAACAAGAAAGATTGGGATGACAGAGTCCCAATAGTTTTATGGGCTTACAGGACAACCACGAAGAAGCTCCACAAGTATACTCTGTTTCATTTAGTGTATGGGAAAGAGGTTGTGGTACCTACAGATTTCATTACCCCAAGTATATACATCGCATAGATACACACGTCATAGGATGAATCGGTCATGCAGAGGGTTACAGAGTTGCAAGAACTTGATGAGACCAGGTTTTTAGAAAACTTTCATCAATCAGTTGAGAAATATAGGAAGAAGGCTTGGATTGACAGGAGAATTAAGACTAAAACATTTGTGCAAGGAGATAAGGTCCTACTTTATGACAATTGATATGAGAAACATCCAGGTAAGTTGCGCAAGCACTGGTTTGACCCATTTATAGCTGTAGAAATTCGACACTCTAGCGCAGTCAGACTAGCACAACTTCATGGTATACTTCGACTAGGATGGGTGACTAGCGCTCACCTTAAAACCTATATTTCTCAAAACTGAGCTAAAGGATTATTTCTCTAGTCCAAACGAGCATGTATAGTAAGATTTGAATTTCTGCAATTTTTTTTTTTTTTTTTTAATTCAATTAATAATGTCAGAGTGTGCATTGTTGTGCTGCGACATGTATTTCGATTTTTCATCTAAGTATTACTTTGATGAAGAACTGCGTACTCATCATTGTAAGATCAAAAGGGACACAAGTCTATTAAAGATAATCATGAAATGTGACATGGACCCCATTGTCGTCAGAGGAGGGTGAATTTGAACGCAATCCTACTCCATGTGCCACACGAACCCGGTCTAGTCATAGCCTTTATGCCCGCTACAGTAACCCATCCTAACTCTGCTAAACCATAAATTCGTGATACATGAATATTCCATCGATATTCGATCCAATATCCTCATCTGTTGAAACGGTAAGGTCTGAAGTCATCCACATCCCTGACCAACTTGTTCAGTAAATGCTAGAATCACTCGATAGATTTAGCTCATTAACAGTCTCGTCAGACAACTCAGCTCCTGGTTGCGTCCATGGAATTAATGATGAGTGGCCTTAGTATTTATTACATAACTTTCCAGCTAATCCTGAGTATAAGGTTGTGTGAACTCGGTGTAAGACATATTTTTTCCCAAAGAGAAATTTGTTCCTTGCGATTTCTGAATTTTAGTAATGCCTATGCAATCCCTCAACCCTCAGTCATGATCTTGAATCCCAATTACCATGTCTAAGTCTGTTGATATTTCAGATTCATTATACCAAGAGATATAGGAAGCAAGATTTCATTTTCCAAAGATGTAGTGTTAGATGAGCCATCTGATCCCCGGGTCGAGATCGTGGGCGATCTCAAGGGAAAGGTTGCACAGGTGAAGCTCCTGGACCTCGACCTAACAGATAAAGTCTTGTTCCCACTAATGAACTTTAGTCTATTCTGGGACTTGTCTCCATATACAATGGGACAGATGCAATTTATACCTAAGTTGGACTTCATCAATATTTTCAACTCCAAAATCATGAATCTTAGAGAGTTACCAGTGTTTGGCACTTTGGGTGAGGTTGTGAGGTGTACCAAGTTCCTCATAATCCAGGTACATGACAAGAGCCTATGGCTCGATAGAAAGAACCCAAATCATTCAGAGAATATCCATCAACTTACTGGATTATCTCTCCAAGGTGAGGTTGTGTCAAAAGGATTTCAGGGCTCGAGTAAGCATGGGAAGAAAAAAGGTGAGCCCAACCTGTATGAGAAGTTACATACAGAAAGAGGGGGGAGCACCTCCAATATTGACCCCATTCTCTCATAGACAGTCAGGACCACTTTCTATGTAATTGTTATCAAGGTTATGTGTTCATATTACAAAGGTGAATTCACATTAGATGCCCTATTAGTGGCATATTTTTGCACCAATGACGTTGTGTTCAATTGGTGCAGTTACCTTGTGGAAGAAATATTAGTATCATGTGAGGAGGTGCAGGAGAAGGGAGAAATATTTACATATGGTTACTTTTTGGTTGCATTCTCCATGTGGAAGTGGACGTCACCCCAATCAAGACCATTATCACCAGCATACAAGGGTTTCTTGGCAAAGATGTTCGAACCTTGGCATTCAAGGTCGGACTCAGAGAATACAGAATTAAACAATGATACATTCCTGAAGTGGTACAACGGGATAATAGATTCAACTCAGAGGTTTCACATACTGCAGGAATTGCTCAACCTAAACACACAGAACATCGTGTTCAGCATGAACCTTCACCATACCTTTGTCTGGCCAAGGCATGTCAAGGAAGAATACTTTCACTATCGGATGATGCTTTTCTACCTAGAGGAAGAGGCCTTTGACAAGGAGGTCATGTCATGGCCAGGAGTGAAGCACAACCCACGAAAGTCGGGGATGAACTATATTTTACCCCCGAATCTCCTAAAGAAAATAGGACATGAAGAAGAAGTCGGGCCAAGTTTTGGTCCAGCAAAAACAACAACAAAGAATTTGAAGGCTAAGATGCCATCATATTCTGAGACGGAGGAGGACGAGATACCTCTAGAGCGCAATAAGAGAACACTGACAATGTTCACGCAGCTTCCAGAGAAATATTTCCTCCCAAGTAAGGATGTCAATGCCATCTTTACTGATTCTTTCAGAAGAGATGTCATGCCCACAAAGACTCAGACAAGGGTTTCCCATGTTTCATGCTTCTAAGTTGTGAATTTGCAGAGTGTAGGAAGAAAATGAAACATATAACTGCATCAGAGAATTAAATAAATGAATTCTAAATTAGTTAGGAAGAACTTAACAAAGTTTAAATTGCTTTAGCCGAGAGCATCACAAGATGAATTATGGGCCTTTGACAATCCAATTTAAATAAAAGACAGTGAAAATGAAATCAGAAATATAGGAAATACATACAAAGAGAGGAGACAAAACTCAAATCACCACCATTAGAATCGTTTCATGGAAAAATCAAGGCCTTTACATGTGTATTCAATTCATCTTTAGAAAATTACATTCAAGTTACGAATAGCTAAAATTATTCCCTTGCACTTATGTCAACCCTTAATACATTTGGAACTCCTAATATTTATACAAGTTGATTTCCTTCAGTTTGAAACTGTTTACAATTATTGAAATGAAACATTTCAGTTTCTAAAACTGATTACAATGATTACAAATGACAGTTTCGGTTTGAATCTGATTACAATAATTAGCAATAAAATGTTTCATGATCCAGCTTCAGATTCCTCTGATGCTTCAATCTTGTTCTTTAGCACTTGTTCTGCTATGGTCTTCCACGTGATCCACCATATTCAGTGACATATGCACATCATCTACTGGACCCTGGAAAATTGCACTTTGTCCTACCCAACCATACTATCTCCTTCCATTGCAAGTTAGAAGGGATATTATAATATATCATTTCTTTGATCAGGATCTACAGGTTAATGCAGAAAGCATATGTCATGACCGGTAGTCCAATTTTGATTGATTTGAACTGATTTATAATCTCAAATTCTATAATCAAATGCTCAACTAATGTGGCTCCTTTCATATTTTCTTCAAGGGTTTCGAACTTGGAGTGATCCATTCTACATTGAGTGAGGAGAGCATTGTATTATTCTTGATCATATAATTTTTTGTTTCCATCCCAAAATGGTGGGAGGCCTTTGATAAACAATTCTTCAAACAAATCCTTGAACTCTTGCACACATTTCTCCACCTATGTTTCCTTGGTTTGGATTGATTTCAATAGGTTATGTTTAACAATAACTCTCCTAGCCCAGATAATCAATGTAGTCCTGTCTTTAACTCCAATAGTATTAAGTTCTATAGTAGGAATGGATTTGAGTATATTTATGGCACTTTGGGCCCATTCTGATGGCCTTTTCTTCTGGCTATGATGGCTATGTTGTCTTTATCATTGATGAAATTCAAATACACTCTGAACTTGGAATCTTCAACAACTATAGAGTCCCAGATCATATGCTTGGTCCCTTGCAACAGGCCTTTGCCTCTTAATCTCATCTTCAACTTATTTATCCTTTCTTACAAGACTTCATTCTCCGTTTGAAATTGGGCCATTCTCTCATCCTTTGCTTGCATATCCTTCTTTAAATTATCTATTCTCCCTTTTAACCCTTTGATTTCTCCTTCTGTCAGGCTAACTTGTGACATTGCCTGGACAAGCCCTTCAGTGTTTGTCCCAACTTCTGTAGTAGGAGATACAACTACATCTCTTTTTAGCAATTCTACCTGCTCCTGTAACCACTCCATCTTTTTGTGTTCTAGCTGCAATGCCCTAGCCTTGTAGTCCAATGCCTCTTAACGAAGTGTTTCATTTTCTTATTCTAGAGCAACCAATTTTGTTGTTTTTGGATGCTTTGTGGCTGACATTTTTCAGATTCTTCTTCAATATTTGAATTAATTTGTCTTTTTCATATAATGAGGATTTCAACCCTTGGGGGCCTTCAGATTCCAACCTCTTGACCTGAGTCTCCCAAACTCTTCTAGATTCATTTTTTTTTCTTAATTGTTCTTCCAATTTCATTGCATGGGATGACAATTTTGAGTTCTTCAAGCTTAAACTTAAGTAATATGAATATAACATGTCACTTGTATGTCTATGAAATTTTACCTTATCTAGAGAATTGATGTTGTACCTTATCTTTATCTCAGAGACCTTGTCTTGATCTACAACTGCAATGTTGAAGGTCCTCTTTTCAATATCTCTCACCGTGAACAAAGAAGATTTAAGATGGGAAATATTTTCTACCTCAGAGACTAAATCCCTCATCTCATCCGGAGAAATATTTCCTTTCTCAGCATATTGTTTTTCCAAATCTTCTTTAGACTGATAAGCTACTTCAGATGTTTTATCAAAGATGTATTTTCTACTGCTAAAAGTTCTGGAGCTGCCTTCACTTTGGAGTTTTCTTTCATTTTCAACCTCTACAATGTTTGTGCCACTTTCCACCATATCAATATTTTCTTGTTCGTTGGGATCTTCTTCCTCTAAATCCACAATATGTGTTGGCCTTGAAACTTTCATCTTCTTGGGAGCAGTCTATTCATCACTGGTTCCCATGGCCTCTAAACTACTTCTTTTGTTGTAAACACTCATATTAGGAACTTTGACTATCAATATCTAACAAGATTGTTGTGTTTGACTTTGTTGCAGGGTCGCCTCCGCTTTTTGTGTTTGAATTGGTTGCATGATTGAGTCCATATCAACACAGACATCTAGATTTTCTAGCTTATCAAAACCCTCATCCCGTTCATTCTCATAAGGTGTCTGTTTGTTCATCAAACTTCTCTTCGATATGATTTGATGTGGATCATACCTTCTTCCCTGTATCCATGAAAAACCAAACCCTTTGAGCTTTTCTTGAATTTGAGGTAGACATGATCTGGCTTTGACTATGAAGGGGCCAATAATAAAAGGGAACTTGAGTTTGGAGGCTTTTCGCAACTTTAGGAAACGCTCTGTCTCAGATATAATTCTTTTCCTGATGAACTCGAGGGAAAATATTATAGTGGTAAGAAAAATAGGCAATAGATATGGGAGTTCATGATAACCATAAACCCAAGTTATTGTTGAGTGCATGAATAGTAACTAGTCCCCCACTCTGTTCTTTGGATTTGGCTGTAGATAGATCCTCATGTCCTCCAAAACTCTATGAGGGTTGGTGTTGAATATCAAACTGTAAACTCTAGACATGACTTTGTTGATGAAGATAAGTAATGTAATCCTTTTACATTAATTTGATATAAATGTTGCTTCAGGAAATTCTCTCTTATTGGTTTCTAGAAAAATATTCAACAGATAGGTGTAGTATTTGAAGTGCCTTAGAGAACTGAAATTTACTAGTTGTTTATGGATATTATCAGCTATGAATTGAGAAAAACTGATACGGACTGACGGAACATAATCTGACATAAAAAAGTTTAACAGTAAACCAAGCATGACCTCAACCACATATTTGTCATTATCTAGACCTAAAACTTGACTCAACAGGGAAAAAACCCATTAGACTTTCATAACCATTATATTCACATTTATTGGTAAAGACAGACTCTCTAAAAAATGTTTTGGTTTGACAGTTGTCTGTAAAAACATATCTTTGACCTCTGATGGACATTCTTTGTATACCCTAATTAGATTTTCTTCATTGAAAGGTTCAGAATTTGCAGAAAAAGAATCGGTTATACCGAGGGAATCTTGAATTGACAGTCTCTCTATCCTACACATGACCTTAGACCCTCGTTTATTCACGATGACTCTTTCTTCATGAAAATATTGTTCGGTGCACCAACCTATAAATTTAGGAAAAGGGAAAGTGATTTCGACAGCATAAGGGACTATGGTGGCCTGGACTACTTCAAGGAATGGTATACACCTTCCCATATTATCAGACAAGTTACTTCTGGACATAGATATGGGATAAATGGTGATTTAGGTATCAAAGACGTTTGAATCTCGGTCAATTAGGGCTTCTTTGTTCATCACAATATCTTGTTCTGTTACTAAGTTTATGATAGGATCCATGGATGCAATGAAAAACACTTGGAAATGAGCGGAAATGGCATGAAATTGGCGTACTGTTGAGATGCAGTTGAACGAGGGTGGTCGCACCAAGTTTCAACGGTCTAGTTGTTCGAAATAATAATAAAATAAATACAAATTCCCTTTTATACTTTTCTAAATTTCAGGGGCGTGAGGAAGTGGTTTGGGAAACCTGCTTTTCACCCCGAAATGCACCTGATGGCGACACATATCCCCAAATGAAAATCATGGTTGAAATTTTGGCCCTCTTTCTAAAATTAACCTTCACGCAACTTCTCCCCCTAAATCCTCCTCGACCGTTGATCTTGAAAATTCACAATCTGTGATGCGTCGGGTCCCATAATCTCTGAGATCCCTCTAGATTTAGCTACTTCCTGTCATATTTATCCCCTTCTCTATTTTGTCAGACTTCCAAATCGGCTTAGCACCTTGCTAGATCCTGAAATCTCGATTTCACATAAAAAAAAATTAATGGTGACTAACAACATCGACACAAGCTGCAGAATGCTATTATAAAGATTTTCAGCAAGATACCTCACAACCAAGTGCTTCGGTCGTATGTGTTAGATATTCTCAGGGTCACCATGCACATTTTGAGGACCGACAACGAAGAGAACGTAGTTGTTTTCTTGCGGATCTCAAACGAGTTTGTTCTCTTCATTATCGGTCCTGAAAATGTGCATGGAGACCCTGAGATTATCCTGCACGTATGAATAAAGCACTTGGTTGTGAGGTAGCCTTCTCAAAATCATTATAATAGCATTCTTCATCTTGTGTTGATGGTGTTCTCCATATTTTGGGGTTTGGTTTGCTGCAACATAACACCCAGAAGTGACTTTTGAGAAAGTTCAAGTACTCTGAAGTCCGAGGTGTATACATCCTTCACCTCTTTGGCAAGCTCATAGCTCAAATGCATAGTTGAACATTGCATTGCATGTTAAGGAAAAAATATTCAGCTATTGAAATTAAAATCTTGCAAAATCCAGCGCTTACTGGCTCAAAAAAGGGATACACAACCGCGGTTCCAAAAACTTGCGGGCATGTTTCTGAAAGTCGTGAAAACGAATTATTTTTTGGGACTATTTATAGATCACATCAAAATAAGGTGTATGGTTTTTGGTTGTGACTAAAGGTAAGAGTTGTTCATATTAAAATAACAATAAATTTTTTATATATATATATAATCAAATATTTTAATATATTTATTATTTAATAATATTAATACATTAAAATTTATATATTGATTTGAATTTGTTTTGTTTGGATTTGTCCTAACTTTAATTAAAAGATCTCAAAAGTGAGTAATGTAATGGTTTCATAATATATTATAAAATATATTAATGTATTAATATATTTTAATATATATTATAATATTTCCCCGGATGGGGTGACACGCGGCGCGATAGTGCCACGTGGGAGCGAGTCGGGATGCAACTTCAATGCATCCACTAGCTCGCATCACCTCGGACATTAACCCCGCATGAATCCGCGCAGGAGCATTCATACGATGAGGCCCCTCGCGCAAGGGAAGGGTACCCCTCACCAGAGCACTATCCAGTAGAGTTTAATGGCGATGGTTAATGGTTCGAATATGGCAATTGTATTGATAACAATGCTCATTGTTCAGGTAGCAACACCAAATAACACTTTGCTCCAGGAGGCCTCCGTCTCATAGGTGAACCAAAGCTGCGACAACCTCTCTCCCGTTTCTCTGGCACAGGGGCCGCACTCGGCAACCTCGCCTTTCCTCAGGAGCAATTTGACAGACACAGGAAGCATTCAGATATTATACAGGGATCCAGCCATGCCCCGAGCTCGAGGGAAACCGTGATGGGGAGCGGCTTGGTATGCGGCGGAGTCACGACGCAAGCGAAAGGCGAATTTCGAGAAAGCTATGGCAATAGCAGCTAGGTGACGGAAGACCAGACCGCGTATGCCCCCAATGGCGTTCGTGGAGGAGGTCATCCCGGAAGGAGGCCTGCCAAGCCCTCCTGGGCACACCCTGTTCATGGTACCAGAGAATTGGAACTCGAGCACGAGCTTTGGCTCGTACAACATACGACATCCTGGAAGCAAGGTGCTTGACCCTTCCGTAGCAACCGCAGAGAAGCCTTACTCCCGTTGTTACGTGGAAGAGGAGGCTCCTCCTGAGCCCACCAAGGAAGCGGAGGATACAGGGTGAGAGCGTCATCGACACAGGACACAGGAAGCAGATGCGGCCACCAACGACGCGTTCATCGATAGCCACTGCCTGGAGCAGCCACCTTCAGTTGACTGGGGATACCTCAATCTCGTTTTTGAGATTAGGAACAAGTTGGACGATCAAATCTTTCACCTGGCACGAATGGACCAGCGGCTTGACATGTTCTTTGTGGCACATTCCAAAGCATCGACAAAGAAACAATGTCCGACTTGTGCGTGCACCTACTCGTTCCCAGCGAGATGGAGGCACTCTGAGGTCTAGGACAAGCAGCCCGGTTCAGAGGTTCCTTCATGTTTAAAACTCGACTCTGGTTTTGGTGTTGTTGTTATATTTTATGCCTTATGATAGCTAGTTACCAGGTTGTCTTAGCGATAATTAGAAGAACCAGTTTTATTCTTGCGACTTTAAGTCCTGGTTTCCTTCGGGCAGGACGTCACATCGTCAACTCTGTTAATTTTGCTAACTATGCACACAGTGTGACAAATGGACATGGATGCCCAGCTGTCCCAGTTTCCTGCTCAGGCGGGACAGCTGGCATCACTCACAGTCTTGTATTTTGATGGTAATATAATAGGCACCACCCTTTTTTACTTAAAAATATATATATATATATATATTATAATATTAATATTTGTTAATCTATCTTAATCTGAGATCTATAAGTGTCTAGAATGATCCCCTTCTTAATGTTTGATAGATTTGGGGATAAGATGAATCCATGTTTCTTAATTTGAATTTGAGGGTTTGACTATTCTTCCAATCCAACATCTTTACCATCCATGGAATAAGGTTGTTCTTAAGGTATCCACATTTTTCTTTTCTTCATAATCGAGGCGACGTTGGCCAAAGCCACCCATAAAACTCCTAAATTGAGCTGCAATTTTAATAATAAATTGATAACTTTAATTTAATTAAAATAATTTTTAAATATATTTTAATTTATTTGAAAAAATAATAATTTTGATATTAAAAAAATTAAAATATATAATTTATAAATAAAATATATAAAACAAAATTTATTTGGATGATATACATTTTAAATATTTTACTCATTTGATGTCTCCATTTAGGATTTATCGGATTTACCATCCACTAAATACGGGAAAGTACTATGAGGTTTTTGTGTTGTATTCCTCAAAAAAAAAAAAAAAAATTGATTTTATTATTATTTATATTTATTAAAATAATAAAAATAAATAATATTTATTTATTAAATATTTTTAATCATTAAATATGTTTTTTAACTTATAAAATTATTAATTAAATTAAATTGTTTTATTTACCGGTTTACATTTATTTAAATTAAGAATATGGGAGACATACTATTTTGAAATGTGTTTTCCAAATTATTGCTGTTTTTTTAATTGATAAAATTATTAATTAAATTAAATTATTTTATTTTATATGTTCCAGTCAAATCGTTAAGAACATGTGTTTTCTCTTAAGAGGTCACAGGTTCAAATCCAGAGGGGGGTAGGGTATGTATACCTTCATAGACTTTACCAGTCAAATCGCTGGGCGGAGGGGGGTCCCTTGTCCCACAAACAAGGGGGTCTCATACACCAATTTGATGTGTTGGCTTGGCCGTGACCTTAAAAATAGATTATTATTTATTATTATTATGTTGGTTTACATTTATTTAGATTAAGAATATGGACAATAGATACTATTTTGGGATATGTTTTCCAATTTATATCGTCTTGGCTAAACTATTGGGGAATTATGGAAGAAACCATTTTGCAGAATAAAGATATTATTAAAAAAAAATTCAAATCAAAATTTAAGGAAAAAATGTGGTTTGATCAAGAGTTAGAGGAAAAAAGAAAATTAAGCTATTATAAAGATGTAATCAACCCTAATCTAGAAGATCAAAATTATCTATCTGTTTTGCTAAGTGTAAAGAAAAAAATAAGCATTGCTAAGATAAGAACAAATTCTCACGAGCTCCATAGTGAAACTCGACGTTGGTCAAATCCTAAGATGCCATGGGATGAAAGATTGGGTCACCTTTGTGACACTAAGAAGGTTGAAGATGAAAAGAATATGAAAATCACTTTCTCTTAGTTTGTCTACCCATATTAGATCTCATTTTCAAAATATTTATCACACTACCAACCTTCCTAACCTCTTAACTCAACAAAAGTATGGTGATCTTGGAAAGATTTTCTTAATGCTTTTCGAGCATATAAACAAAATTCTAAAGAATCACAAGTAATCACTTACCCTCTTAAGGTTTGATAGACCAATTGGTCTTAGTTGACGTTAATCATCATCATTAAGACATGGAGAATAAATTATGGATATCAATTTACATTTATTAAGATAGTAATAGAAAATACCACCTATTTTGGATATCCATTTACATTTATTAAGACACTAATAACAAATACCACCTACTGCTTTGGTATGGGTTACTTTTATTATGAATAAGTTTTTAATTTTAAATTATTAAATATAAATATTTTATTTCACTTGCCATAAGATGGTTATGGATTGGACATTAAAGTTTTAGTCACTAAGTATATGGTGTGCATTCAATAAACATGGTTTTAGAGATAGGGGAGCT
>JASDQU010883946.1:21801-33464 GCA_032191745.1 Picea mariana | reverse complement strand
GGCCTCAAGACATGATATCCTCCAGTTATCCCTAGGCATGGGGGGGTAACAATGTCATTTTTCTATATTCAACCTTGGTATTTACATGCTATATGCATGATCAAACCTTGCATATTTGGTGTCTAATTGTTCAAATTTACATTGATATACGTGAATGAAAATATATATCACGAGTCCAAAAAACATCATGCTACAACAAATTATATATATATGTGCACATTTTATGTAATTTTTAGTAAATTAGTTCACAAACCAATTCAAAGGTTGGTTCTAATCCCGATTTTTTTTTTGATAACTTTTTTCATGATGATGAATCATGAGATTCATTTTTTTTTTTTGATGTGATTTTGTATCGGCCTGTCAAGACTTAGGAGTTGAGACAAATATTAAAATTCGATATCAATGTTTGATGTATCACTTGACACTTCATATTAATTATATCAGTTTTATTTTCATATTTATGTCATAATTTGTTTGTTCAATCCTGATGTTGCTTTAGATGTTTAAGAAAATGAAAAAAATGGAATGTTTTTGTATTTATTTAAGTTTTTCGATATTTTCCCACATTTTCCTTGATATTGTCAATAAGTCATATTTCAGACCCTTAGCGATATATTCATCAAAACAATAAAAGTGACTTTGGTGTACATAATATTGTCCATAACATAAAGATACAAAGGGCGATTACCTAAGCAAATAAACACCAAGCATTGACCACACCGGCCACAAGGGGAGGATGGTCATGGTCATCTGAGGCGGGGCCCCAACTCAAAAAATGAGGATTGGCATCAACATAATGGACTGGATCCCACACATCAAGAGGAGGATTTAGGTGCTTTGGCCCCTCTAATATAGCTAGAGTCAATGTCATGCATTGTTTGTCATTGTGATGTGAGCTAGGGGGCTAGCTCTGATTAATCAAGAGCAAGGCCCCAACCCAATACAAGGGGATCGACATCAACACAATGGACTAGGTCCAACCCATTAGCAAGAGGATCTAGTGGCTTGGGCCCCTCTAATATGATGAGAGTTAGTATCATGAACTACTTGTCATTGCGTAGTGGACTAAGGGGGCAACACTCTCTATGCTCACACCTCTCACAAACCTATCCCCTACTTGGTGGCAAGGCCTACTGTGATGAGAACTGAACCTGCAAAACTAGGTTGCCCTCATAGGCTAGGTGGGCCATGAGGGCCAAATGGGTCAATAAGGGCAAGCAAGTCAAGTGACACCCTACTCATTGTGCATGGGGTTGTCCTAGTATTCTAACAATTGTTGTAAATGCTCCATATTGAGCCTCACTTTATGCATTTGTGTCATGATCTACATTAACATGTTGGTACATATTAGTGTGCCATCGTACCAAGAAAATCTATATGATGAGATTTTGCATTAAACAACACATCATTTTTCTTCTTCAAAAGCCAAAAAAAGGATCTCAACACCAATAAGAATCCATGCAAACTGGTATTCAATGGTTTAGGGTAAGTGATTTGCAAGCAAGGTAGTGTGCCATGAGACAGAGGTCAGGAGATATTGTTGATAGAGGGTTGTGTCCTAGGGACACATAGGCTTTGTCGGAGGGAAAAACCATAAGAAGTGATTAAGGTTTTATGCACTTCCACACTATTAACAACGTAGGTTGGACACACCCAATGAAGTTAGCCTCTTATCTAAATTTAATCCTCCCACAACAAGACGTTGGGAAATATTTTTTGGGGTTTGAATATCAACATCCACACATTGCAAAATCAAAACAACCAAATTTTCTATTTGGACTTCAACTTCCAGAGCTTGTTCAGTTGGCTTCCAGAAAAAGGCTTGGAGTAGAACCATTTGTTTCCCATGGTTGGCTTGTATTTGATAAAAATCATGGCCTTTCCCCAATGTCAATCCCATCACAAAATTTGAGGCATTGGGAGTCCAAGCTTTAACAACAAGGTTTTGAGAATGAGCCCATGGATTTTGATGTATATATATATATATATATATATATATTCCCAGTATGGAGAATTTTCTCTACAATGGTTGTAGTTTGAGAATCAACAAAATTTTCGAGAAGATCATTGTTCTTCAGTTTTTGCTTCCAACCTCAAGTAGCAAGGTAGATGATTCCCTACCAGATGATAAATGAGAAACCAAAGGGATGGGATTCAATGCAACCATCATCTATTTGAAGAATGCCAAATCATTGACATTCTAGAGTTTCATCAAATTGTTTTTAAGGCTTAGGTAAATTAAAAGGAAATTAAGGATTTCCTTGGACTTGTAGTTCATGGACTAGTAATTATATATAAAATAGGTAATTTAAGTTAACTGGACAAGTTACATCAAATTTTTGAAGCTGTTTAACATGGATAAATAATGAATAAACACATAATTATATCTAAGGTATATTGCATGCTCATGCCTTATTTAGGTATGTTACACACCGCTCATGAAATTCACATATGACACAAGAATAGGGAATGAAAAAAACTTCAACGTTGTTCTCGCTATTGTGAATAATAATATCAATTTAAAATTTTAAAAATGTTTTCTCATTTGAAAAACAAACAAACCAGCTTAAACCAGAATTGGATCTGGCTGCCTATTTTTAGAGTTGACAATTCATTTATCATGTGGTTCCATTTAGTGCAATTACAACAAAACTGGATTTGGGATCTTAATGGTAGTTGGCATGGTTTCCTTTATAGCCCCCAACAATCTTGGGGAAAATTAGAATGAAACTTCTAACATGTGCATGGCAATTTCAACAAGTTGTTGTCTGGTCGCATGCTCATGTTTGATATATGATATTGTTTATTCACAAAATATTTTTATTCGAATGGATCCCTAAAGAATCAAAATGGCTAAGTGATTATTTTTCTGGTTTATTTTGTGCTTAAGAGCCCATGATTTTTTTGTGTGCCCTTGTTTTTAGAAGCCTTGATGCCTTGGAAAAGACCATGGAAGTCTTCAAAAAAATGGCTAAAGAAAAAGTTGTGTAGATTTATGGGCTACATAAAGACATGGTCACTAGATGTTATAAGGAACATGAAAGGCATATATCATGACCTATCTTAAAGGATATAAGCATTGATATAAATGTTAGAAGTTGTATTATTTTGAAAAGGTAAATGTCAAATCATGAGGTTTACATGGCACATAATATATGGAATATAAAATAGACCCTAGCTTATTCACATGAGTATATGTGTCGACTTGATTAGCTATGATAGTGAAGTGACAAGGTCGATGGAAATGAGTAAAAGGAATTTGAGGTTGATATAGTGCATGGTTATGTGAGCTGACAAATAAATGGTATCTATCCTCTGATTGATTTACATGGCATAAGTTATATGGTTCATACATTTAAAGGTTGTGTGAATTGTTTGAGGTGTTGAGTTGGCATGCACATATGATAGTTGATTTTGAATGGTGACGTGTTGAGCTGGCCATGCATTGAATTTACAAGTACGTGGGAAATTAATCCCACAATCTCACAATTTACCACCTCATTTCCCCTTGGGTTTTGTTCATTTCGTTTTGTTGAATTTGTGGAGAAATAGAGCTCGATATTGGCTTGGAAAACCTGCTCCTAGTAGTTGCAACAACTGTTTCACCCATAGCATTGGTATGAAAGAGCTTCAAAGCACGTACTCACCAATTTGTTGAACATATCTTGCATTGGTTTTGCAAAACAATGAACTAGTAATGGATTTGGTTCTTAACTGTAATTGAGTATTATGGCTCCTTCTCCTTGCTTTTCGCTCTTAATGGAAATTATTGTTTAAGGGTTTTTGTTCAAAAGGAAAAGAAATGGTTACTCTGTGTTGAATGTCTTCCTCTCTCCATGCATTATTTCACTTTCCATTTCTTTCAAAATTTATCAGTTATAGATCTTGGGATAAAACCCATTTTGGTAAAGGTCATAAGTTGTGACCCAGGTTCGAGTTCTTGGACAATTCCCCTACTATTTAATATGTCAGTATTCGAAAACCCTTCATTTTCTTGAATGAATTGTGGCTTCAATCTAGGCTGGTCATATTTGATGTGGGTCATGTATTGTTTGAAGTTCTAGGTTAAAATCTCTATCTATGTATGAATATGCACCCAACCATGTTTTGTTTTTAAGTTGATAAATTTTTAGTCATGCATGAGCTTACGACCAACATCAAAATTATTTGTCTCTACCAAGTCTAAGTTGGGTTTTGAACCCACGACCTTAATGGATTTTGATTGGTTATATGAAATATGTACATGTTGTTTTCTTTGGTTATACATCCAACCGAGGTTCTTGTTGACTTTGGTTATTTGTGTTTCAAACTCGTACCCATATCATGGATACAAGTTGTTTACTCTTTCATTGCTTACTCGACTAACATTATTATATATCAACTCTTATTTTATGTTGAGTCTAAGTCAAGTTTCAAACCCATGATCATAGAAAAGATAATTGGTTTTTGGATTGAGTTTAAAAGTTTATATGAATTGTTTTTTCTCATATTGTTTTCGCAACTAAATAGTGATTTTGTTGCTGCCGAGATGGGGTTTCGAGTTTGAATTCGAGTCAGAAAATTTTGGTTTTAAAAGGATTTTTATATTATTTGACTACCTGGTTATATTGGTTTCAAACCCTGGCTATGTTTAATCATCTCATGTTTAGTGTGAGATAAATGATGTGGCTATACCCATTCTCTGTTGACAGTGTTTTAAAGCACTCAAAGTTAAAACTTCTAGTCGTGAAGTGGTTATAATTGGGTTTATTTCAAAAATGTTACAATACTATGCCCACTTTTGGATGCATTATTGTATGGGTCGTGTGCCTTTGTTGGCCACGACATCCCTTTGAAATTCTAGTTGATATAATTGATATATCCTAAAAAATCACATTTCTCTTGAGCGAACTAACTTACTTTAGTTCATACTTTTGTCATTTGACTATTTTGGTAAACCCAAAACAATCATAAGCTTTGATAATTGGGTATCCATTAAAGAAATTTCGGTAAATATGTTAATTTGATAATACAAGTTTAAATTGTTGAATAAAAATGCAATATGGAAAAGGGATGGAAGGTTTGTTGTACAGATTTAAAGGTTTTTTTTTTTCTTTTATAAACATGACATTATCCCCACATCTTATACCGCTATCCAGAAATTATTCCTAAAAGTCCCAAAACGTATTTCACTAAAAAATTCACGAAGCAACTCCCCCGGTTGATATAATTGATTATAATATTTTTTTTAGAGAGCACCTATTAAAAAGACAGTTTTAAATGGCATTGTTGTTGTTCTAGTTAGCAAGATGATGTATGAGTAGCTTACTAAATTGTTTATAGAGATACGTCTTGGAAATATTGTGTGGATAAATGAAATGTTCACGCAGATTTAAATGTTGGAAAATGGTTTATAAAGTGCTCTGATATGAACCTTATTCCGATGAAAAGATATAACTTATGTACAAGATTAATTGATCATAAATGGATTATGAACATGTATTTTTTCATACACCCTTGTCATATTATAACACTTTCCGCAAATTATAAATCCTTTATCATGATTCTCATATCATTTATGATTTCATTTTCATTTCATTACCCATGTTCAAAGAAATTAGTGATAGTTTGGTAAATAATGTACATTTTGAATATTTAGAACAACAAACAAAGAAAGGGTAGCTTATGATTTTCATCATTGTTTTCCTAATTCCCTTTCATTATCCCTTATCATGCTTGATTTCTTGGTCTGTCAGAGCCATTGTTAATTCATTCGAAAGAAAAACAATATTTGTTGTTTAATATACTATGTCTTGTTTATTTACATTAATGTGATTATGGTGGCATATAGATGAGTTTCTTTAGCTGTGGCAATAATTGCATGGTAGCAGGGGAAACAAAGGTCAAAAAGGAAGAATGCCTAATGTTTTTGGGTAGCGAGGAAAAAATAAAAGAATGAGATTCTCGATCCATTTCGATGCTAACTTAGAGGAATTCAATCAATTGGTTCAAACTAACTATTTGAATCTTACTGGCCATGATCCTGCTTTTCACTCACCTCAAGTACTTGTTGCTCCTCCTCTGCAGACTCACCCAAGCATAACTAAATTTCCCGAGCCACCTCATATGCAACTAGCTAATGATGGCTGGGAAAATGTACCTGCAAATCCTCCTTCCGATGTAGTTCATTGGCCTAATGTCTCATTGCCATTGCCTCCTCCTATACAACCTATTCCTCTTGTTGCTTCTGCAACCTCCTATGCGCATTCTATCTAGGTTCCTAGAAATTATAAACCATTGTCTCTTGAACCTTAGTTAGATAAAAGAAAAGGGCCTACAATTTCTATAAGATTTGATTCATTCGAGACCTCCTACAGAGTCAAAACTCTCCCTGCTAAACTTGAAGATAATGAAAGAAAAATAATATTTGATGACATGCACCCTGAAATGTCAAAAGTTGAAGAAAAGAAGTTTGTTGATCCATACTTATTTAAGTAGAAGGCTACACTTTCAGAAGGAGGTAGAAAAAGAGAGTCTACTTCAAACAATACATATTATTTCTGATTTTATTTTTATTATTTAATGAGACTTTCACTTTGACATTCAAAGCATATTTTTGGGACAACAGACATGATATTATTTTTTGAAAAACATATCATGCCATTATGATGTTTTGGGAGATACAAGTGTTTTGATGATGTGACATATTTATATTGATTGCTTTTTAATATATTTATGATGATGATATATGCATGATATTTGGTTTATTTCTGGAGTTACAAGGGAAATGTTGAAAATAAAAGGAGTGAAAGACTTATGGGACCCCATCTATTAATTATTATTTATTATTATTTGCCCTTATTATAAAACAAAGTTGTCCTATCCTAATTAAAGTTATTTAACTTTATAACAAAAGGTAGTTGAACCACTTAAAATATTTTTTGAAGACATAAGAAGAGGAGAGGAAAAACAAACAAGAACATGAAAAAATAGAGAGGTACTTCAGATAAGGTTTTCTCTTGCCTCAAGTGATATTTCTTATTATTCATCCATTTCTGAATTTATTTAGAGTTGAGTTATCTTGTTGATAGCACGGTTACTTTAGTGGTGGCAAAAGAAAGGACTGAGAAGCATAGACTTTTGACATGCTCCAAAGGTCATTCATTCATATTGATAGTCTATTTAGTCTTAATCAGAAGTTCTGAATTTAGTTTCAATGTTGATTAATGTTAGTTTTACAAAGTCAAGACTATGCTGCATTTGTAGCTTGGATTGATCCAGTTTATTATTAGTCTTAGCCTTCTTCTTTGAGACACCAATTGTCTATGTATGAGTTAAAATTACATCTTATACTTCTAAGTCTAATTCTAGTCCAAACCCTAGCAGGGGTTTGTAAAGAGAAACTTGGTTGTAACTCAAAAATATATCAATAAAATCATTTGTTGGTTCCTTCTCATTCTCAAGACTTGTTGTGTACTGAATTTTCAGATTTATGTTGTCTTGCATTTACTTATTCAGCTGTTTAGAAATTTCATTTTCAAGCGTTTTTTCTATTTTCTTTTAAAATTTATTTTACATTAAAGAATACAGATTTTGTAATAGCATCGGGTCCAATAAATTATTTCTTGAGGGATGATAGATATTTTTGATAGGATATAAGCCCAGGGTGATAATCTTGCCTATCTCACCTAGCCTAGTGAGATTTGAAAATGCTTGAGTGCGTATATATCCTTTCTTCGCCTCAACAGAGGGGAGCTTGATGCTTTGCACTCCGCACACCGTACAAAAAAAAATACTAAGGCAAAAGACATGTAGTGAAAAGGCTATGTAGAAATAAGAGTGGGGAGATTTCGCACATAGAGGTTGTAGCGAAGTCAAAGAGCTTGTTTCTCTGCACTCCACACTCTACACAAGTCCAAGCAGGTAGAGGCTAGTGCATGCAAAGGAAAGGGAAGGACCTTTGATGTTTTCCCACCACATTTTGCAACAAGAGAAAAAAAATTATGGGGAAAAGGCATGTGGAGTATGCATGTGAAGCATGAGACATGCTTACTTCCGCACCCCTAGTCTCACATAATAGAAGAAGCAAGTACCCCGAGATGAATAGGTTGATTCCTAGTTGGTAGGAAGTGTGGAATATTAGGGTGTTGAGACATGGACCCTTTGACCAATCTAGGGATGCCACATCACAATCCAAGAAAGGCACAATATTCCCTAAAGTGTGCAAAATAGAAAGTGCTATGGAATATTAGTGGGGTATTATAACTGAAACCTTGGACGTAGTTTTGGAAATGGTTGTGGAGGATTTTACCCTTCTATGTACCCAATAATGCAAGAGCATAAGGACAAGTTTGCAATGGAAGGGGGGTTCGACAAGTTAGAGGATCAAGAAGTTAGATTGGTTCCACTGGAACATCGTGTTAGAAATAATAGGTGTGCTCGTTTAACCATAAAGAATATAGAAATATTATCACTGAACCATAGGTCGAATCCACCCCTGAGCACTTAACCTTGACAAAGAGAATAATTATGGAAGAAAACCCTAGGTCCAAAATCCAATCAAGGTAGCGTACCACTCTCCAGAGCTAGCGTACCAAGCAGAAAGTCCAAACCATAACCAAGAGAAAGTCCAAGCCAAAAACCGAAAATATTAGTTGCAGTAGTTTCAACTACAACTACTCTCCAAACTTGCGCACTTATTGATTTTTGTAGTTGCAAGATGTGTGTCCAAATGAGCTATGGAATCGTGTATTTATACTGCTCTTCCTTAGATGTCTGGGCCAACTTCTCTTTCTGGAGGCTAGAAACTCAATATTAATTATTCTCTTTATCTGACTTGTCTTCTAGGGTTATGTCCAAGGATTTTAGGGTTTCTATTGCTTCCCAAAATATTCTTGTCTTGTCAAGGTTACACGTGGAGGTTAATACCTCCTACAACTACCAAAAATATCAACACTCCCTCCTATCTAGGGAGGTATTGAAAGAAATGGTCTTGAGCACAAACATACCATTCGATCGGTAGCATCATCATAGCCACACATGCTATCTCATGATTAAATAACGAGCACCATCATCACTATCAGTATCATCTGATAGCATCAACTACATCATCTTTCGAAGCCATACTCCATCTGAGTAATCAGGCATGATGATGAATAAGTCACTCACTCCACAGAGTGATACACGAACTATTCTTCTAATTCAGACATATGTCCTAGAAGAATAATTTTTCCAACATATGTTGGAAGCCAGTCCATGGGATACAAGGACTATTCTTCTAATCCAGACATACGTCCTAGAAGAATAATTGTCTTGGACCATTTTCCAACTGGAGAATATCTGTTCACCGACACACTGACTATCCATCTAGTTGGTAATCATTTCCAACACTATTGATAGTCTTCAAGGCAATCATAACAATTCCATTCAATAGAACACAATTGTGTCTATCCATAATAGTACACAACTACTATCCAGTGGTACACAACCACACCTAGTCGCACATGACTATTTAACCAGTGACACATAGTCACAACCAGTGGAACACATCCACCACAATGGCATACAACTATTTTCCAGAGACATACAGTCTCCACAGTAATCATATCATCCGATATCAACCTGCATAACAATATCATGATACAAGTTGAGTTATCTAGGACAATATTCCACTCACATCTGTGAGATCTGGAAGAGAATCTTCTCTCAGGAGGTAAAACATCGGCCATGGGCTATCTGGACTATTCTTCTCAAGAATAGAAGAATAATTATCTCCGATCTCTGAGCCTGGACCATTTGCCTAACTGGGCCATTCCTCCAGCACTAATCATAGTGTAACCTGGAGGAAATGAGTCTGCTCTAGGGAATGCCTATCCCTGATTGATGAACCTGGACCATTCCCCTAACTGGGCCATTCTTCTGGCACTAATCATAGTGCAACCTAGAGAGAATGATTCTTCCCTAGGGAGTGACTGTCCGGACCATTTCTTGAGGAAATGAATGTCCTGCACCAACCTCCAAAATGAACCATTCTTCGAAACTGCTCACAATTGTGAACTTCGAAAGAATGACTACCCGACGAGGCAGAACATTCTACTTGACCATTACTTAGAGTTACTTCCAAGAAGAATGATTGGCCTAGACCATTCCCCCACATTGGCCACAAGGGGAATCGTTGTCTATGGTACATCAACAATCTATCGAACCATTTTCATTACGAAAATGATTGTCCGATCTGGAAAATGTTTGTCCGTCAGAAATCTCAAACCACTTTTCGAACTGGAAAGGAACTGCTTATCCTAGACCATTTTTTGAACTAAAAAATGATTGTCCATAAATCAATAACACATCAGTGCTCCCTCCCAACCTGGGAGTAATCTCTTCCTTTTTCAATAAGGAATTCATCTCCATGAGCCCCAACTTGTTTCTTAAGTATGCAAACTTTTCATCTTAGACATAGGCTTTACCAAKTTATCTGCTATCTGCTCATGTGTGGAGATTTATTGGAGAACCACTTCTCTATTATGGACTTCATCACGAAGAATATAATGCTTGATCTCAATGTACTTTAGTCTRTCATGGAACATTGGTTTTCTCTGAAGGCTTCATATAGCTCTGATCATTACAATATATCATGGTCGAGTTCAACACTTATGTTTCTTGGTAGCTCATGACATCATGGCAAAGCTCAAACCGAAACATATCCAAGTAGCACTTCTTCTGTCATCRCGAGAGTTTTCCATGGATTAGCAATCGATCATCTCAGACTTTTGAGTGACTATTCTGATACACTATCTMTGTTATAGAAATTTTTCACCACACTTATGTTGTATATGAGATGCTTTGCATCAATTTGTTTGAATCCATACAAAACATAGTTACCAACTTAATGAGAACTATGACCTCAAAACGAGAATTCTAGCCCTTAAAACCCATATTTTTGCATAAAAAACATGAAAATCAACCCCCAAATCAAAAAGTGGTGCTACCGGTAGCACCATTTTTTGTAACTAGGTCAAATTACAACTTTTTTCAAGAAAGGGATTAAAGGATCAAATGGCTTCTCAAACAAACTTTAAAATCAACCCCCAAATCAAAAAGTGGTGCTACCGGTAGCACCATTTTTTGTAACCGGGTTAAAATTACAACATTATTCAAGCATGGGCTTAAAGGATAAAATGGTTGCTCAAAAAAACTCTTAAATCAACCCCCAGATCAAAACATGGTGCCACCGATAGCACCAATTTTTCTGACTGGGTCAAAATTACAACTTTTTTCAAGCATGGTCTTAAAACATAAACTAGTTGCTTAGAAAAACCTTAAAATCAACACCTAAATAAAAACATGATGCTACCTAAAGCAAAATGTTTTTTTCTAAACGTTAAAATTACAGTTAATTACGACCTAATTCAAACTGTGGCCTTGACAACAAATTCCTACACAAATAAAAAACCAAAAATTGGATCCTAAATGGTCACTTGAAAATTTATTTACTAACTTCTCTTTTTTTTTTCTTAAATTTACATTAAAAAATAAATTTATTCCTGTGGGTGCCCACAGGACCTGGGGCCCGCGGGGGGGCTAGCGTCACTCCCCGCCCCCCCGCGGGCCTAGCCTAGGTCCCATTGGCACTCATTTTAAAAAACACACACACACACACACACACACACACACACATATCCGCT
>JASDQU010883945.1:78429-93835 GCA_032191745.1 Picea mariana | reverse complement strand
TCATGACTCCGATCGACCGCTAATCATTTGATGCCTAGCCACTTTTTAGTTCACGGATTCTCGGGTAGGCGGGATCTATAACCGGGTTCGAATTGTAAATGACGCAAGTGTTTTGTTAAAAATTTATATCATGGAAGTGTTGTGTGCAACATGTATATCACGGAATAGGGGGGCATAATAAATCGATATCGCTAAGTCGCGACGAATTGTAGAGTACAGAAGTTTTGGGTGCAAGATGTATATCACGCACTTGTAGATGACAGAAGTTTTGGGTGCAAGATTTATAATAGTGGCAACTCAAGGGTCGATCGATCTCCCATAAATTTTTGTTGAATATGTATATCACGGAACAGGGGGCATAAAAATTTGATAGCACTAAGTCGCGACCTCTCGGAGAGATAATTGGCTAAGTGTTGAAAGGAATTGTGGTCAGTCGGGCTCATGATGTGACGATATAGGACCAATCCCCAACCCGGGGATCGTTTGGGCTCCCTAAATCGTTGTTGAATACGTTATTTGCTTGTTAATACCAATAAGAAAATTTTTGCACCGAGTTGTCACTAGTGAAATCAGAATGAATTTGAATTGAGGATGGTAGGAACACCCTCTTCATGTTACAAATTTTTCACTGAAATGTTACAATTTGATAGTTGAGGCATTACATCTCCTTGGAAACCCTTGCCACCCTATTTTGAAGCTCGTCTGACCGCTTTCCATGGGTATTTATGTGCCTGGCACCTTCGCACTTCTTTCAAAGTATATGCAATAAGTATATAACTTCTCCATAAACATGCAAAAAATATCTTGCGAGCAAATGGGATATCTATCACAGATGTGAATATATTAACCCTTATTTTTCGTCTTCTATACTTTATCTTTTATCATGGAATTGTTGGGTGAAAAATGTATATGATGGAAGTGTTGGGTGCAAGATGTATATAACGGAACACGCAAGATAAGAATGTGATAGTGCTAAGTTGGGGCGTCGCGGTGAGATATTTGGCCAAGTGTTGAAAGGGACGGTTGTCGGTCGGGTTTCTGATGTGAATATATAGATGGAAATGAGGATTTGACAGTTCACTAACCGATCAACCTGCGGACAATCCAGGATCCCAAGAAAGTTAGGTTCACATTTAAAGGGATTTTGTTTATGTTTATTTAAAATGTATCCATATTAATGTATCTTACTAGATTATCTGTGGTCCAAATGTAAACCATGTTCGAATTTGAATGGTGTTTTGTGATTTTATATCATGACTCTAACCGACCACTAGCGATCCGATGCCTAGCCACTTTTTAGATCATGGATTCCCAGGTAGGCAGGCTTTATAACCAGGGTCGAATTGTAAATGACTCAAGTGTTTGGTGCAAAATTTATATCATGGAAGTGTTGTGTGTAACATGTATATCACGAAACAGGGGGCATAAGAAATCGATAGCACTAATTTGTGATGAATTTTATAGTATGGAAGTTTTGGGTGAAAGATGTATATCACGCATTTGTAGATGACAGAATTTTTGGGTGCAATATTTATAATAGCGCCAACCCAAGGGTCGGTTGGACTCCCATAAATCATCGTTGAATACGTATATCACGAAACAGGGGGCATAAAAATTCGATTGCGCAAAGTCGCAACCCCGCAGAGAGATAATTGGCTAAGTGTTGAAAGGAACTGCGGTCAATCAGGCCCATGATGTGACGATATAGGACCAATCCCCAACCTAGGGGTCGGTCAGGCTCCTATAAATCATTGTTGAATACATTATTTGCTTGTTAATGCCAATAAGCAAAGTTCTGCACTAAGTTGTCACTAGTGAAAGCAGAATGAATTTGAATTGACGATGGCACGAACACCCTCTTCCTGTTACACATTTTGCACTGAAATGTTTCAATATATACAATTTGATAGTCAGGGCCTTACGTCTCCTTAGGAACTCTTGCCACCCTATTTTGAAGCTTATCCAACCGCTTTCCATGGGTATTTATGTGCCTGCTACCTTTGCACTTCTTTCCAAGTATATGCACTAAGTATATAACTTCTCCATAAACATGTTGAAAAGATCTTTTGTGCAAATGGGATATCTATCACAGATGTCAATATATTAACCATTCTTTTCCATATTATATACTTTATCTTTTATCACGGAATTATTGGGTGAAAAATGTATATGACGGAAGTGTTGGTGCAAGATTTATATAACGGAACATGTGGGATAAGAATGTGATAGCACTAAGTTGGGACGTCGAGGTGAGATATTTGGCCAAGTGTTGAAAGGGATAGTCATCGGTCAGGTTCCTGATGTGAATATATAGATGGAAATGAGGATTTGATAGTTCACTAACCGATCAACCCGCGGACAATCCAGGAGCCCGAGAAAGTCGGGTTCAAGTTTAAAGGGATTTTTTTTTATGTTTATTTAAAATGTATCCATATTAATGTATCTTACTAGATTATTTGTGGTCCAAATGTAAACCATGTTCGAATTTGAATGGTGTTTTGGGCTCGAAATTTTTTTCACAAACCTACAAGGAACAGAGAAAAAACTATATGACTTTACATTTTGTATATCGAAGAATATTCTAAAATATAGGAAGCTACAATATATGCACAATATAGAACAAGAACATGTATAGAAAAATGAGTTAATTTTACGAAGAACTACAAATTTCAAACAACAGCACCAAGGATTGAATATCAGCATAGAACAACCCCAAATATTTATATTCAGATAAACTATGTCACAAAATACATTTGAGAATATTTCCCAAAAACAGTTGTCTTCAAATTTGTAAAAAAAACTATAGTTCAGTACATATTCTGTGAAATAAGAATGTGTTTGCTAGAATGACTCTGATTGGGACTGTCGTGGACTACAAAGAAAATATGTAAAAGAATGAAGTTTGTATAAAGAATAAATTCGGCGATGGAAAAAAGCAAAACCCAGCAAGAAGAAAGAGAAAATTGTCAGATCTGGCTTAAAGCTTTGTTATAATAATTGGATGAAGATAGAAGAATGTAATCAGTATCAACTTACTATGATGGTGTACCATGCCTTGTCATTTTTTCACTGATGTCCTTTTATGTCTTTCCTCTGCTTTGACCTTCAGTGGTAATCTGGTCGACAGCCTTTTTCAACCATTCTTCGATGTAGCTCCTGATGGGTGCCATCTTCATTTCATGCCGGATTTTTATATTGAAGAATTCACTTTCCAAGTCCCTTAGATCAATAGACAATTTGTGCAATGCTTTTTGAATATTTTTGTTTCTAATTACATAACTGACTAGCCAAGTTTTCATGTCATCTTCACCATATTCAAGAATGCCACAGAAATTTTCAAATGACAGTCTTTTATAGATATGAACTTGATCATCAAATGCTTGCTTGGTTAAAAACAGGGAGTTTAATATCAATTTAGGGTCCTGGAATTCATTGGTGCTGGAAGCTAGATCTATCTCAGTTAGCTTCTTGAATAGTTTGTCTCTTTTAGATATGTTCTGCCTACATTCTTGAGCGATACCAATCAGGTTCTTTACCTTTTCTTTCCAGCATGCGTTTAGCTAGTCTATTCGATCCAAGGAAGGGAGATCCTCATGTCTTCTTCTAAATTTCATCATACCGGTAAATTTAACACCAAATGGTAAAACTGCATCGAGATAAAAACCTTGCTCATTCTTGATATTTGCTTGTAGATACTCATGAAAAACATGTGCACTTGTTCCAAAAGATACCATATTCTTTGACATCTCCCAAGCTTTTGTTATTAATCCCATTCTTCTATTTATATTCTTTTCCAAATATCCTCAGGCCGATGTGAGAAGGCTTGTTGATCCTTTTAACTTTGGTGCAAGTGTGGTGGACCAAACCATTGCCAAAGGAGTAGCAAACAGTGGAAGAGGCATTAGAGTTGCCTCCAATTCTTTGATTTGCATCTTTAACATGAGGTTTTTCGTTTCAAGCCCGCTAATAGAGTTGTCTAGATCATCTCCAGTTGCTCAGTGCATCTTGGATATCTGGGAGGGGTGCATGTTGCATAGGTTGATATATGAATGAGATATCCCTTTCTTATTCTTTACATCTATGTTTTTAATAATCAATTTTTTTTATTCGCTATCAAAAACGGCGCTATGAAATGCAAAAGAATCTTCTTCATCCAATGTATCTATGCCAATTATTTCCATCCCAGGATTGTGAGGAGCAGTGCTCTCTAGGTGATCATCGTTAAGGAACATTTTTTCAATGTCAATTTCTAGTTCCATATCTTCAAGGGAGAGATCGTAGATATCAATTTCTCCCCTCGGTCCCTCGTGTTCTTGGACTATTGTTTTCCATTTTTTTGCCTGCGGGAAGCTTGTGAAAACTTTCAATTTTGCTAGAGGGGGGGTTCTTATCTCCTCCTCCACATGAATAACTTTGTGTGACTTTTTTACTTGGGTAAGTCATTGGAGTACTGCTATGATATGTTGTGGTCTTGGTTGTGGCGGTCAGGGATTGGGCACTTTTTTCACCCGGGTCTTTTCGGTTTTGCTTTTGCAAATCATTGGTATTGGTACAAAGTTCATTCAGGATAGTGTAAGTGAAATAAATGTTGAAGTGGTTCCTGACCATGAAATCCTGGACTTTCCAAGGTATAGAAATCAATTGTCCTTTCCTTTTTTCATGGAAAAAATGAAACCAGTACAAGTACTCCCTTGTTATTCCAGCAAAAAACTGTGTACCAAATATGTGACATGGAAGGAAGCAAGGATTTTGTTTAGACTCGAAAATACTTATAACATTATAGTTCTCCATTTGTTCTAGTGTGCCCTTCCTATCCAGGAAGATTGTCAATTGGCCAAAAAACCGGGGAAAATACTTTCCAAATATCAATGCTTTAACAACTGAAACAAAATAATTAAAGACCATATAAAATTGTTGGCAAGTGTCGTGTCTCCATATTTTTTGGCACGAGAATGTTACTAGATCAAATTTAGAGTTCAGCTTCCTACACATAGAGAGTCCAAGAAATGGATAGCAATTTGGCATGGAAAAAATTAAATAAGATGGCATAAAGAATTTCTTCTACCTCCTGTATTGAAATAATTGGGAGGAGATTTGAATGGAAATCAACTTGCAACAATGGAAGATGGTTTATTCCTTGACCATAAAATATAAAATATACAGAATCATCTGAGAGATGCCAGTTGCACTTTCTTCTCTCGTTGTCCTCGTGAAAATCCATGCAATCTGCCGAAAAAGGTTTTTACATCCACTAACCTGTAATATGGCCATGCCCTGGGGAGCGGGCGTTGGGTCCTGTAATAAATTAAGCAAGAGGTCTAATTCATTACCATGATTCTTTAAGAACTGTTTGCAATTCTTGCCCTTGAAAGTAGGCGTTGGGTCGAGAAGTGTTAACATCTTTCAAAATAATTTATGCGATAGGGAGATTTGGAAATGGTCACCCATCTGGACAATCCGTCGGTTCAGAATATAGTCCTCAGCGCAGCATGTGACCAAGTCCCTAAAGTAAAAAAAAAACGGGGATACAATCTACCATTGCAATTTCAGATGTCGATATAACTTGCATCTGGGAAGAAGTGGATGACTAGTAGTCATAAGCTATGGACCACTGAAAATGTTGGTCCTCATGCCCAAAAATATTCAAGGTATCTCCACAGACATGTTGTCGAGCTGCAGCCATAAGGTGATAAAAAACTTCCTTTGCTCCTCATTGTATTTAAAATGGATGTTGCAACATCATAACATAGTCTCTGGTAAATCTTGGTTCAATGTGTTTTAATGGGAGATGTCCTCGACCTTTTTGCCTTTTAATGCTAATCTTTTCAAAACTAATAAAAGTGTCATCAATTTGCATTGGGAAAGCGTGCAAAGATGGCAGGGAAATCGAGAATCTATTGAAAAGCATGGAAAACATTGACAGCTATGTAATATACCTGGATCTTGACAAAAGAAGGTTCAAGTCAGAAGATAATTTGTTTATATTTTCTTAAACATTTTTCTTATTATTTTATTTTATTTTATTATTTTTCTTTGTGGCCCAAATGCAAACTATGTTCGAATTGGAATGGTGGAGAAACATTTTCATATGCAAGCAAAGTCTCAAATATGAAAACCTATAAGGTTCAAAAATGATATGCACAATACTAAAGAGCGACATCATGTGAACACCTTTGTAGATGAAAATGGACCAGCACAATATTGAATTCTTGCTACGATGTTGCCTTAAAGAAACCAAAACGACCATCATTTATTTTTGAATTCAAGATTGATGGAGGAAACTAATCAGATTCCATAATATTCTCCCATAAATGCATTTTAATGGGAGATTACCTCGAGCTTTCCACTTATTAATGCCAATATTTCTGAACATTTGTGGTGAGTTGTCACCAGTAAAATCATAATTAATGTGTATTGGGAAGGGGAGAACGTGTCGGGCATGGAGGAGAATTAAAGATGCTTTGGTACTTTTTTGAATCTGGGAGTCTGTGGTGGAATTGTAGATCACCCTAGTTTTGGATGGAAGATGTATACTTGGAACACGGGGAATGAGAGTTCGAAAATGCATACCCGGGAAACCGTGGCCATAAAATTGTCTAAGGAAACGAAAGTGATCAGTTGGACTCGTGATGTCAAGATATAGATGGATATACAATTTAAGAGTTTGATAAAGAGTGAGTCTTGTGAGTTCGAGGAGTTCGGGGTCAAATTGTAGATAACCAAAGTTTTGGATGCAGGATGTATATCCAAACACAAGGCATGGGAGTTTGATAATGCATTGGGGGGGAAATTGCGGCCATAAAATTAGCTAATTGTGGAAACGAATTGGGAAAATTATCAACAAATGCTTTGAAATATCAACAGATGTTGAGAAAAATAATTCGCAAGCTTCGAGTCTGGGGTCGAATTGTAGATCACCGAATTTTTGGGCGCAAGATGTATACCATGCACACGAAGCATGAGAGTTCGATTGTTCCTACGTAGGAACCCGCGGCCATAAAATTCGAGAACTATGAAAATGAATGGTGGTCGGTCGGACTTGTGATGAAAATATATAGATGGGCATGGAATCTGTCACCCTCCCATCCTGGGAACCCACGAGCATAGGCATGTGACTAAGTATAGAATCAGAAACGGATAATAGAGGGGAAGAATAAAAGGGAGATTGGAAAAGTATAGAATAGGAAAAAGAAAGGGAGGTAAGAATTGTATGCTTCACAGTACAAAGAATACAATCGACATGAAAGAAAATTGTTACGTAGGAACACATGAAAAGAAAAGATGGAATACAATTTTTTTATTTCAAGATAGCAGCACAGAAAATATAATTGACACAAAGACAAGTTAATGTACAAGAAGATATGGAGTCTCCAAGGAGGAAAAAAAAACAAAGTTGCAAACCAATTCAACAAATACAGACAAAGTAAACGAAAAACTATTGGATATGGAACACGAGTGGAAATACACACCTTTGCATGAATTCTTCTACATTTCTGGTTGAGAGTTATTTGTGGTGTCCAGTTTTTATGTTTGTTTCTCTGAAAAAAAGTATAAAAACAAAATGGACATGAACATAAGTTGACATGTAAAGAAAAAAGAAAGGAATGTGCTAATATAGAGTAAATAAAATAGAAATATAGTGTAAAATAGATGTGACACAGTGCGTGGGTTGGCGGACTCACGGGTTCACATTTATAGTCATGCCTATGTATGATGAGTCTGACCAATCGCAACATGATATTTAGTAATTTATAGAATATTATAACATTTTACCAAGATTTATAGTAGTTTATACAATTCTATAATTTATCACGAGTCTGACTGGCCGCTTTGTACAAATAGAATAAATTACATTGGTGAATAATTTTTGAAAATATTTTTTTGTCTCCACTTGTCAAACAAATGAAGTAGCTAATTTCTTAAAACTATATTGGAGAACTTCCACAACATATGCAGATCAGATTTTTTTGTAACCATACCTCTTAGTCTGAGGCATACTCGTTGTATTTGTTGCATCACATTGCACCTCAACTTTTTCAGACCTGGCACTAAAGGCTCCAACCCTATGCCCAAAGCATTATGTTCTTGTTTCAATGTAGAAATACAGAGAATACAATGGACATGAAAAAAAGTTGTTACGTAGGAACACATGAAAAAAAATATGGGAGTAAAAACTTATTTAATTCAGGATAGCAGCACAGAAAAGTAGAATTGACATGAAGACAAGTTAATGTACAAGAACATATGGAGTATCCAAGGAGAAAAAAAAATAGAGCTGCAAACTAGTGCAACAAATATGGACAGAGTAAATGAAAAACTATTGGATATGGAACACGGGTAGAAATATGCACCTTTTCATGGATTCTTCTATGAACATAAGTTGACATGTAAAGAAAAAAGCAAGTACTATGTACATAGACTAAATAAAATAGAATAAGAGAAATAGAGTAACAGATAGTGTTAGAAGAATGTACCTTTTTTTCATTCAAGTTTGTGTGTGTGTGTGTGTGTATATATATATATATATATATATATATATATTGTAAAAAACAATTGTGACCAAAATCAAGTACAAACCAGGGAAAACTAAGAAGTTGGATATCTCGATTTTCTGCAACAAGATAGACAGATATGCTTTGAAGCATAGAAATATGATTCTACAATATGCATGATGTATATTTCATAATTCAAGTGCCACAATTGTATGGTGACTAGAACAGTATGTGTACAAACCAGGGAAAACTAAGTTGGATAATTTGGTTTTCTGCAACAAGCTAGACATATATGCTTTGAAACATAGAAATATGACTTTGCAATATGTTTGATGTATATCTCATAATTCAAGTGCAATACCAATTGTATCCTGATCAGACCAATATGTTTCTAAGATAAAGATGTTGTATTGATGAATGGGTACATTTGACCATACATGGTCAATAAGTGTGTTTTGTACATGGCTTGTGTTGTTCAAAAGAAAGCGGAGACTGTATTTGCACATGTAGTTTTCCATTTCTTTTGTTTTGGCATTATTTTGTAGCATGTCAATAGTGAAGTCTCCTACAAGCACAATGGTTTCTTTTAGATGCAAATGGTCTAATGCATTGGAAAGAACATTTAGTATGTTGGAAAATGTTTCATGGGGAGCAGCATACAAATTCGGTATTGCAATTTATGTTCCATGGAAAAATATTTTTGCAAGTACCATCACAACATTCTTTTCTTCGAAATGTATATGCTCCAAAATTGGTACATGTTTTTTCACCAATATCATCACCCCATGTGTATTGTAACTTGATATGCAATTGTGATTTGGAAATTGTTTGTTTTGCATGCATAATGCCATGTATGTTTCCTGTGAGCACAAAGTATCAGATTGCATTGTATCATAGTCATTGAGTATATCATCCATGTGTGCATGTAAGTTGTGTGTGTCAAGTGAGAGAATTGATACAGATGAGTTTGTTTGTATGAATTGGTATCATATTGCAGATGCCATTTTGTGGTAGTCATGAGGCATTGCATTTCAATATCAACTTTCTATTTGAATTTGAAATTATCTTTTGTAAGAAGACTCAGTAAATACAAGGAGTCTATGCTTCTGACACGGGATAGTGTTGTGTATACAAGTCCATGTATTCGAATTCTAGCAAGCTAAAATGCAACACTATCAAGTGTTAGTCCTTGCGATCTATGGACTGTACATGCACATGCAAGTTTAATTGGAAAATATTTGTGAATCTTCAGTCGACCTGTCTTTGTTGATGTCGATACTGGATTTGATATTCGCAATATAGGTGTCCAATTGCTTACAGTGTTTGAATTATATAGATAAGACAACATGCTTGCTTGTCGCTTGCCTGTATGTGGTTCATGGAACTTAATCCAAATGACATCAAGTTTTTATGTTTTGGTATAGCCTTTGAGTATTCCATCTGCACCATTGACCAAGCCATCCTGTGAGTCATAGTTGCAGGCATATATTTCAACCAACATTTTTAATTTCAAGACAAGCTGCAAAGGTAAAGCAGTTGTATGTTCATGACGTGGCACATTTCCATGGTTGTCTTCTTCCAGGTCAATTGAATTGATGATGATATCATCACCAAGCATGAGCGATAGCATGTACCTGTTATGCATTGAAACATCCTTATTTGTGTAGAACGGGTAAGGGAATGTTGGATCTGTTGGTGCAGGTCGCAAGCACCTCGAATTGATATATGTTAATTCATCATGTGTTTGGTTGTTTGTCTGCATTCTATTCAGAATTGCAATAAATGTTTCATCTGTCTAGCGCATTTTAGTATGCAATTCAAAGCATTTAATATTTTCTCTCTAAAAGTCATGTGTCATTGTTTGCATGTTAATTGTAGGTTGTCCAAATATAAAATAATCTTGGATCGGTTGTGCCTAGTAAAGATCCCCATAGAATATCATGTCAATGTTTCCAAAGTATTTCGTGTGCACATGTTTTATGCTTCTTAGTCGGTTGTCAATGGAATACAAGAAGATACTTCCAATAAAATATGCTTCATCTATAAAGACAAGTTGGAGTTTGTCATAAAGCTTAGACAAGGTATCTAACATTTCCTTGCTAAGTGGAAGAAACTGTGACTTGTTAAAAGGTATTAAAATTGCAGAGTGGATTGTTGTTCCACCTGCGTTATATGCATATTTTCTTGTGTATGCAACTATTAGGNGCCCTTTGGTTTCATAGGATCAGAGGAATTGTTTGAATCATAGATTCATATAAGCATTTGGAACAATGCTTTCACTGTGAATGTAGTGTTTGTTCCTTTTCCACCTGTAAGAAACAAGTGCACAGGTGTGTGCATGCTCAAGTGTTTTTTAAGCGCAATGTCCTTTAGAATGTTTTGATGTCTGTGATTGAACAGACATCTGATTCTATGGTATTCATTATTTTGAATAAGGAAAAGGATTTTTTGTGACTTGAAAACCAAGATTGATACGTTTTTCAATGTCACCTGTTCGAGGACGAGGCAAATTTGCTTGCAAGTCATAGGACTCGCAGGGAGTTCTAGTTGTTTTTCGGTTTGTGAATGTCTCATCAAAATTTTTGGGGTTTTCTAGTTCATTAACTACAATTTCTAGATCACCCCATGATGGATTAACATTGTAAGTAAATCTAGCTTCAATGATTTGCACTATAGTCTCAGAGGCAACATACGCGGCTTCCATGTAGGGAATTTATGTTTTAATGTCTCTTCGTTTTCATCGAACGAAACATATAATAGTAGTTTTTCTCTACAATAGTTTTCATAGTCATAATGTTTATTGTATTTGGCAAACCATATCACAGAGGGTTTTTTTATTTTTGATATGGGCGCACCATTTTTTTTGTAATGCAATACGAATTCTGCTAAGAAAATATGCTTAATAGGAGATGGACGTTGGAGGTAATAATCAATAATAGAGCGACATAGAATGTCTTCTGAATTGTCAGGCTCTTGTTTTAGAAAAGATTGTGGTTTAAGCACAAATGTTTGTTTCTCAAGCAGAGATGTGTTTATGAAGACACATTTTCTTGAACTAAAATTGAGGGGCAGGGAAAGTGCAATGTGGATTGCTTGTTGAGCATACATTTGTTGAAGATTAAGCAATGTATTTCCAAGCATATGTATCATTTGTATGGCATCAATATGAATTCATTCATGTTCTTTGTGTATTCTTCTAAATGCACTTGTCATATATTTGTCAACCTTTGTCATATACGAGGTACTATATGATGATGCAGCATATGCAATGAGGATGTACTGTGCATCTGTATTTGCATTCCACATAACTAGCATGTCCTTGGAGAAATTGTTGTTCCAGATATGGGAAAGTTTTCGTTTAAGGAAACCTATTGGTTGTTTAAGCATACATTGTATGGCTTGGATGTACTCATCTTCTGGTAGATTTATCTTTGTCAAGAAGTCATTGAAGCTCATTGTTGGCCCTTGACCAAGTTTTGAGGAAAACTTGGTCATATTTGATCGTTTTTGGGACTTCAACAGCATGTCAAAGATGAAGCATTAGACGAAGCAGAGATCATGGGATCTCGGCCCACTTTTGGGCCCCTTTTTGGGTTTTGGGACAATGTAATGGAAAAGGGATGTCGACCCATGGGTTCACCCATGCTTAGGCCCACTTTTGTATGTATAAATAGATGTCTAGGCGAAGTAAGTAAGAGGACGGTAGCCTATCTATGTGATGTAAGCTAAGTGCTAGTAGTGTTTTGTGCATGACTGTAGAAGGGTTACAGAGCTAAGTGCAAGTTAGTATAGAGATCATAGAAGGCTTTGTGCTACAACACAAGGAATAAGGATCTAGCGAGTTGTGCAGATCTTATGTCCTATGCACAGAAGGTTTTTTGGTGACTGTGTGTTGTAACCGATTGAAGACACTAATAAAGAAGAAGAGTTGGTGGACGTAACCCCAAGGTGGGGGTGAACCATGTACATGTTGTGTTTCTCTACTTTGTGTGATGTATCAATTTGTTTCTATGTGATGAATGTTAGATAGATCTAATGTTGCTTTGTGCCTAATCATGTGAATGAATGCTAGATCTGACCTATATGGATGTGCTTAGTGCTTGAAGCTGCTAGATCTAATGTGTTCCTTCTATGTTAAGTGTTATTAGATGATGGATTTGGTTGCATACGGTGATACTCTATAATTAGGGTACGTCTGAGATGTTACTAAGAACTGAATATTGATGAATATCTACTTCTAAGTTCTCTGTTAAGTGTTAAAATCACATATATGTGTCCTAGATAAGGTTGTAGACATCTGAGTCCTACAACCACCCCTGCCTCTACCTCGGGTAAGACTTCATCTGCTTCGCAGGTGTTGCCAAAAGGGTCGGTAGTTAGGGTTTTCTTCGTGCGTTGTTGTAGCATTGAACCCTGGGTCTGCCCTTGTGCCAACAAATGGTTCCATTGTCAGGACTGAAACTGTGATTGCTGGGAACTGAGAAAGAAGAATCTTTGTGCAAAAATTTGTCTTGAAACTTTGGAAGATCTGTGCTAAAGAAGGAAGGACAGACCTGAAGAAAAGAAATCAGATATGAACTCTTTGTGCTCTAAGAAAGGTTAAATTGGAAGGTTCTGAAGAAAAGAGGTCAGATCTACAGAAAGAGGTAATATATGTAAGCTATGTGCTCTGATAGAGGTAAGAACAACTAAAAGTTTTTAGATCTGGAAGCTTTATGCTTTGTAAAAGTAAGATAAGTGAAAATTTTTGTTTCTAAAATATGGATCTAAGTATGCTTGATAGAGTATATTCTAGCTTGAAAACTAGGGCATTGTTAGATGAAGGAAGGTTTGATATGAATAGATCTGGTAAGAATAATGATAAATGTGTTATATCTATGCATAGAAAGAATGTTTGGACTAACCAAAGGATGTAGGATCCTAGAAAGAATTTTTTGCAGGCTAGCTACCATGATCCTAGTGCACAGTACAGAAGAGGTTGGGGATCATTTACAAGAAAGAGAGGATTAACCCTATGTTACAGTTGCATAAAACCAATCCATCTAGCTAAGGAATTCCCAAGTGGAAGACCTGGTTGTCTCATTTGTAAAGCTTTGGACCATGAAGTGTTGGATTGCCTAAGAATGATTGCTAAGCTTGAAAGAATGAATCTGAATGAAGAAAACCCTAAGATAGCTCTAGAAATAGCTGAATCTTAGAAAGAATCCGAGAAAGTATTACTACAAATGAAAGAGACCCTGAATGACCACCGACATTTTAGGTTATCAGAGATCTTTAAAGAAAAAGAATGCATCGAAGTACGAATAGGAGATTTTTGTTGGCAAATGTTTAACAGGTAGTGTATGCTTGTCATTGATGGCAAGTACAACAGTGAAGATAGCAGGATCAGAGTGTGCATCGATGGAAAAACAGGAGCAATGTAAGCTCAGGAGGAATTAGCACAGAGTCGAATGCAATGTGCAGGTGTGCACCAGGGATGAGGTTAACTCATGACTAAAGCTCAAGGGAGATAGCGTACTTAGGATCATAGGTAGATCAAAGGTCGAGGCCTTTGACACTTAGAAATTCTTCCATGTAAGAAGGATGTGTAAGCTTGGAGGAGAAGCGTCGGTGATCGTTGGATCCTATCCCAAATTCTCGATGACCGTCAGATCTCAATGTAGACAAGAGGAGCGCGCAGATATGGAGGATAGATCTCAGGCGTTAGATCCGAGCACAGGGTCTGACCACCGTTGGATCGAGAAGAACCTGCACGTTCTTTAAAGTGCAAGGAGTAGAGGGCTCAGAAATCCCGACAGCATGAGGGTCGTCAAATCTAAATAAAGACAAAAAGAGTGCACTGAAGAGGAGGATAGATCTCAGGCGTCAGATCTGAGTGCAAGGTCCAACCACCGTTGGATCGAGGAAAACCTACACGATATTTAAAAAAGTGCAAGGAGTAGAGAGCTCACAAATCCCGAAAGCAGGAGGACCGTCCATCTCAAGGGGTTATGTGGACCATTGATCTGACTCCCTGTCAGAGTTTCGGGGATCGAGAGTTGGAGATGACAAGTAATATCATCCACAGAAATCCCGATTTCGCAATGTGCAAAATTGCGACATAATCTGAGCTGTCAAATCAAGATCACATCTGGACCGTCGATCCGACTCACGTTAGCAAACCACGTCAGCTAGGAACACGTGGCACAACTAGGTAATGACAAGTGTCGGACTGATTCAACATGCCAAGCACATGTAAGTCACGAATCAGGGTGACACGTGGCAGTTTTTTAACACATGTGACGTCAGCAGACTTACACCATGTTGGAGTTTCGAGGATCGTGTGTTGGAAATGTCAAAGAAACAATGCAACGGGAATCCCAATTTCACGATATGCAAAATCGTGACTTAAATCGCATCCATTGAATCAAGATTAAATATGGACCGTTGATTCCAGTCCATGTCAGAGTTTCGAGGATCGAGTGTTGAAGTTGTCAAAGAACATTCACCACAGGAATCCCGATATCGCGATATGTGAAATCGCGATGTAATCTGAGCCGTCAGATTAAGGTTGAATCTGGACCGTTGATTCCAGTACTTGTCAGAGTTTCGGGGATCGAGAGTTGGACATGTCAAAGATTATTGACATCAGGAATCCTGATATCACGATATGTGAAATCGTGATGTAATCTGAACCGTCAGATTAAGGTTGAATCTAGACCATTGATTCCATTCCTTGTCGGAGTTTCGGGGATCGAGAGTTGGACATGTCAAAGATTATTAACATCAGGAATCTCGATATCGCAATATGTGAAATCACGATGTAATCTAAACCATCAGATCAAGTGTTGATTGGAGGGCTATTGATGCACGACACAGTGAAACTGCCAGAAACCATTGATGGCGTCTGCTAGAGAATTCAAAGAGACCCCTGT